>CM040634.1:9656295-9792609 GCA_022818045.1 Neotoxoptera formosana
TACTATTATTAAATAATTAAAACTTGTTGCATAGTTCAGATTATGGGATAAAAAAAAAAGAAAGCTAAATATAGGTATTCAAATAAATTGCAACAAAAAATATGAGACAACATTTATGATGATTTCATTATATTTTTTTGTCGTAACGTAAAATAATTATGAGTGATAAAACCAATTTAAAAGATTTCAAATTCATTAAACTCGTTGGTCCCACTGAAATGATTATCTCTGATGGCACGTCCCTGATCATATAATACTGCGAGTTAGTGCTAATCTGCTTCTTTTTTTTTTTTTATCATCATACTATTGTTTAAACTGGGTTAATTATAATGGCACACCCAGCAATGACATACTATTAAACATTCGAATACCAATGTCTTTTGTTATATTATTAAATTGTCTCGAGTCGTTAAAGTAATATCCATCAGCACCGTTCATTTATTGTTTTAAAGACAAAATATGATTAACTGCAGTACATAATAATTATCAAGAAATTACAACTATATACAATTATTGAGGAAGTTACAAATTTAAATTTAAATATTTTACTCAAGACATCCAACTACGTCTTATATATTGTGTTTCACAAAACATGTAACCCAATTTTTTGCTTATAAAAGAATCTCAATAGTTTTATGTTGCCATAATATTATCTATCTATTGATTATGAATTGGGTCTAGTTGGTATTTTAAACAGTGTATGTATATACTTATTGAGCTGTAATGATTATTTTTACTACGAAAACATTATAGCTAAACTGCAAACGTTTTTGAATAAATCTAAGGAAATATGTTTTCAATCCTTTAACTCAGCAGTTTTGAGAACAATTTATTTTTCAAATATGATAGATTTTGGATTACTATTATTATTATTAGATGTATATTATTAATATAATAAATCACTATTGTTGAGGTAATGATACGTCAATGATAATGCTGTTTATGTTTTGAAAATTGCTTTTGATAATCTTCTACAAATGTTTGTATTAAAAATGAAAGTTTAAATAAAAGTAGCTCATATTAAAATTGTCGTATTCAATACATTTAGAAAATAGTTTCACAAGAATTATCTCAATGAACACTTAAACATTTTGAAAAAAGCAACTCGGGTATCAAGAGGCAAACGAAATTGTTGTTCGAAACAATTACTTATCATTGTTTTTAAATTAAAAGAAACTCGCATCCCAGTTATACGTCCAATTCCTAAATAGTTATTCTGCTTAAATATACTAATTTTAATTCGATTTGGTTTAAAAATCGTTTTTCAAACAAAATAATAAAGAAGTACGCAAAAAATGTGTAAATCGACCGTTGTTGAGAACACGTTTTTCTTGACAATCTTAGTATTGTATTATTACCTTTGATCTTTTACTCAAAAACAATGATAAATCACTTTCTAAATAGGATTTTGAGTGGTTTTCTGTTTTCATAGTCTGTATAATTAAGTACGAATTTATTTTCAGGTGTTTGAAATTTTTATAATGAAATGTTTTAAAACATATTATAAAGCATTAAATTATAAATAATCCAAAAGTAGTAATAATTTAGTAATAATAATACCTGAGAAAAAATCGTTACATATTATTATACTCTATGGGTGGTTTACTTACCTAAAATATCGTAAAACGATGAAAAGGAGACCCGAAATATTTTCATTGACAGTTTTAGAAATCTATTACGAACGATATGTTTACTTCCTTGTAATTTGATGGATATTTTTCTTAGGATGGCACACAATATGATGGGAAAAGTTTGGTGCACCTAAAATATTGTAAAATAATGAAAAGTATGCCCGAAATATTTTCACCGACAATTTCAGAAATCTATTACGAACGAAATGTTTACTTCCTTGTAATTTGGTGGATTTTTTCCTTAGGACGGCGCACGATAATGTGATGGGAAAAGTTGGAATATAGTTCAATACGAAAACTGTTTATTCACTTATATCGCTGCATCTCACATCGTCACGGCAATGTGGAATACAATTTATACGATACTAGCTGATCTCGTGCACTTCGTTGCCCGTTTAAAAAAATAATAATGCCGACTCTATATGAATAATAAGTTTTATTTTATAAATAACGGTTAGGTAAGTAATATCGTTACAACAATATTCAATTGAGTCCCACTCGGCGTTGCCTGAGCCAAATATTAAGTTAAGATTAACTTCAAGTGATTTACATACATCTAAATCACCTAGGTGGGCAATCCACTGCATAATATCACGGACAATATGCGAGCAGTATATTATCAGGTAGGCAATCCACCTGCGGTGGATTGCGGACCCCATGAGGTGCGTGATTGAGTGGAAAAAAATTAGGTAGGTGAAAAACAGTACAGAGTTGTAATTTTGTAACACGCATATTACATTTTTCTAGCCGATCCCGTGCACTTTTTATTTCATTTTTAGCTGTTAATCTAGGAATTACTGGCAGCGTTTGGCGAAAATCGTCAGCTATAAAGGGAGTTCATTGATATTCCATTTTAAATCTATACATATACAGGGTGTAACAGGTCTATTTGACTAATGCAATAACTTTTTTTCTATTCAATATTTTTAAGTTTTTTTTTTGTAATGATTTGTAGAGCTCTGCGCTATAATTTGTATATCTTATATTTTATTTTATTTTTTTACAACAAAAATAAATAATTTAAATTTTTTATTTAATATTTTTCTAATAATCCAAGATAACTATTTCATAAATAAGTATTTAAAAACCATTTTGGCGTTTAAAACTTTTAATTTGGTTAAGTCGTTAATTTTTAAACAATTTTCAAAGTGTGTTTTAATTCAAAATTATTTCTTGCTTATCACTGTTACTGCTGTAAAAGTTATTTCATTAGTCAAATAGACCTGTTACACCCTGTATATAAAAATCGACATGACACACGTATCTCGCTGCACATCCCAGTGTATTGAGTAGTTTTGTAATATATATATATATATATATATTGTAATATAGATAAATTGTCGGGTTTTACTTTTTGGAACAATTATTCATACCTACACGCTGCTGACGATAAAACATCACACAAAAGAAAAGAGGTCAAGTTACAGGTAGCTGGAAACCTACTATCGCAGTCGGTCACGGCGGGAATATCCGAAATACACTATGCAAATAAGCATGTAAATTTAAATTTAATATTAAAAAATTAATTCCGAACATTTTCATACTCGCTCACCGTTTAAATCTTCTCTGGACTTCCACAAATAATTTAAGACCAAATTGAGCTAAATCGGTCCAGCCGTTCTCGAGTTTTAGCGAGACTAACATACAGCATTAGATTTTTATTTACATAGATAACCGTGATATCTGTACACCTTTAGCTCGTTATTTTGACGAGAACACAAAAATTACAGACTTGACGTTTTAACGCTTTAAATCGATAATAATATATGACCATATATTACAATACCTTTGCGCGGGAGTCCCTTGGATTCCTATCGTAGCGCAGTGTACGGTCACTCGTACTCGAACGGAAAAAAAAGCCGTGAAAATGAGCTTAAAAAGATAGTCGGACCGACCCCGCGTGCGTACGGCTTTGGGATTTAGCCGCAACGAATCGGTCGCGCGCGTACACGGCACGAGCGACCACCTTGTGATGGCTCGGCGTTCGCGTACCCGCCGGGCCGGCTATATATATATACATACAATCTCGGAAGATCGCCGGGCGCCGCGCCGTCGTTTACGTGTTGCCCGCGCCAAGCGTTTCCACGCAAGTCCCGCCGCTTCGGGGACCGGGGCGCTACCAGCGCCCAATAACGAAGGGCCCGGGGGGGGGGAGTCGGAGTCGCGAGGGGTAGCGTTCCCGTACTCTCCGTGTTTTTGCGGGCGGCGGCGGCAGTGCTAGAACCGTAGTCCGGGTAGTCGGTAGGGCTGTGTGTGAGACGAGATTTTTGTTTTGTTTTGTTTTTTGTTTTTTTTCATTTTGATGATGACAATAATTATATCACCGTCGCTATAAACACACTTCAATAATAATTATTACTATCGTGATGTCTGTCGTCGCGCAGATCGACGCCGTCGTCCAGTCGCGGCACTGCAGACGGTAACACACCCGAGTGCTGGTACGGTGCGTATATGTGCGTGCGCGCGCGTGTGTGTGTGTGTTTTTTTAGCTGGTTGCGTACCGGAAAATGTTGAGAATTTGATTTCGACCAACTCTGTGGCGTGTGTGTGTGTGTGTGGTATCCGAGTAGAAATCACAGTTGCCGCGGCCGTCGTCCACGTCGTCGTCTACCCGCAAAAATAGGTAAGTGTGCTGCAGTAATAATATTGTACGGAGGTAGAATAATATCTCGTTACACGACTATTAACAATAATAATATATTACTATTGAGAATAAGGCACTAAAACGTCAAAGTTGAAATACCATACAACTTGTTATTAGTAACAAAATATTTATGTAAAATCGTTTGAAACCACTGACGAGGTCAACAGTGTTGTTATATTGTTCTTGAGTACGATTTTTGCAAGTATTGTTTTGATTTTCTGCCAATAGTGAAATCGCCGAATCGTGTATTATATTTTGTATATTATATATTATATTCTAGTGTTCAGTAATCTTACTTTTATAAAAAAAGGTTTAAAAATTATTAGGTTTAGGTATTTCCTGTTATAATTAAACGAATAGTTAAAATTTAAAAATTTTTTTAGTATAAATTCTCGTGTGTAGAAATTAATAAATTATAAACAGCATAAAAAGTTTAGATTATTATTATTAAATAATCTAAAGATCTATTATTATCTTTTTATATTTACGGCATACAGTCATCATTCAAAAGAAACTAGACATTATCGTCGTTTCCTGAAAACTGAAAAGTATTAAGTATAGTATTTTTTTTTTTACAAATGATATCAGAGATGCATATTTTTATTAATAACTATTCTAAAGCACTCTGAGTTGATGTAACCAAATTATTAGGTATCGCATATTTAAAATTTAAATTAGATTCTTTTAATTTCTTGAGATAAAAAAAAAGTCGGTACTTTTAATTTTTAAATGGTAAATAATACAGTAGCGTAATATATTAATATTATGTTGATTTTCTTATGAATAAAAGCCCATAGATGAAAGTTTTAATCTAAAGAAAATCTATTGTTATTTTACTTAGGATTTTGTTTAAAATCGAATACGACCATATTCGGTGAAAAAATATAAATATGGATTTTTTGGTTAACACAAACCTTTTATGACGATTAATGATACTGATGGAGCCAGTAATAAATTGAACTTTTATCCGATATGTTGTCTTGGCCGAAACTTTGTTGTAAAGATATGAGTACAATATAGTATTATGTAGATACTGTAAGGTGGTGGAACCCATGTTTGTCCCCGTTTAAACTTTTTTTCTAAATAGTGATGATTAATGATTATATTTATTTAATTGTGTATCTTATGTTTTAGTAAGTTCTAAGTGAGACTATTTTTTCTAATAAAAAAAATACAAAACGGTCTGATTTTATAAACAATTTGTAAGTTTAATAATTATTATTAATTTACATAAGATTGTATTCATTGTGCTTTTTATAATAATATTCATAAGATTTCCAATTTTATTTATACTATTTCTACATATTTTTGAAAATGAAAATGAATAAAATAATTTAACTTCTAACATTTTTAGAAGAATCTTGAGTCTGAAAATGTAATAATTTTAAATGTTAAAACAACATTAAAAGTATAAAAACATATTTAAAAAAAATGTAAATGTAGCAATTTAATTTGATTAAATTAGATTCTATAAATTTAGTTAGAAAATAAGTTATTAACGGGATTAAACACCGTGTGGCACTCAGTATTTTATATGGATTTTTCCGGCACCAATAAGGCAATAACACTTTGAGTCTTGATGGCCGATTTATTGTGTTACCCAATATTAACCAATTTGTGGTGCATTACCAATATTGTTATAACCCATTTTTTACTCTGGTAACATTTTAGGTTCTAAGTGAAGCGAGGAACGTAATCGTTTTACAATGATGTTTTTATTACTTTATTTTTTTTCTGTGAACATATTTCCGATTTATAGAAAACAAAGTACAGTAGCATCTAAAAAAATCGGAAAAAAGTATCAATGATACAATTCGAGTAACTCAAAGAGGTTATTTTTCAATTTCTTCAATAACCTTTCCAGCGCAAGGAAAAATATTCGACGACCATAGAAAAATTAAAAAAGTATATTTTTAATTGCAATTTTTTTAGAACTGTTAAGGTTATTAGTAACCGAGCTCTTTTCAGAATAATTTTTGAAACCTAAATTTATCATTGAATTTAGACCTAATAACACGGAACACTACAGTACACTGGGTGAAGACTCAAAGTAAGAGAAGCGATATTAGTGCACAATATCTGGGTTCTATCTTTTGCCAAACTATTATTTTTAAAAACTAAGATCATTGTAAATAAAATATGTTCCATTTATAAAGATGTTGCTCAAAAGTAATGGTTCGAGTTACTAACTTAGGTGTCTATCCAGAAATATTTAAGCTTTGATAGAATCAGTTGAAACATTTTAATTTTAATCTTTAAAACTAAACGTGTGTAGATAATAACTAATTTGAAGCCCATATAGGATCTATAAGTCATAAACTCATAACATACTGCTATCATATAACATATTTTAATATTCTACGCTAATCTCATTAAATTATGTTAGTGATAAAATCGATTTGATTTTTTTATTGAATGGTTTTTATTTTCATAAAAAGTCCAAACAAATTATTTTCTGTGTACTAAAATTACTTTACACGCATAAATTAAATTATGACTTTGTTCATCCGGTCCGTGGTATTGTTGCTAATATAAAATTAAAAATAATTATGGCTATTTTACATAATATTAGCTGTTTCCAAATAAAAGTGAACACAAAAATGTGTATGTTTTTTGAGTTTTAAAACTTAAATATGTCCAACGTTAATATGAAATATAAAATATATTTTTTAAATATTACTGATTAGGTATCTGTTATTTGAAAAATGTAACCACAGAAAAAATGTTATTGTCTAGTTAAATAAATAATTTTATAAATACTTATACTATAATCTTGTTAGTTGTAGTTTAATAAACTAATCTGCTTCGAATTTGCCGTTTAAAGTCTTGATACAACACAAAGTACATAGCAATATTTTTACTATCTATATTCTACAAGATATACACTCCTTAACAATAGTCAATACTAAATACTCATAACAATATTATAATAATATCATTATGCAATGTAGTGCAATGTAGTGGTTGTACCTACTTTCAAACTTAAGTTTCTTTAGTATAATGTTAATTTTTTTGCGGTATCTCCGTGTTAATTTATAAAAAGTAATTTATGAGAATTATTTAAAATGTTTTATTTTTGATTTAAATTAAATTTCAAATAAATCATATTCTGCTTATACTTTTATACTTTATACATTTTACCTACTATGTACCCATATACAAAATGATTTATGAGTTCGGTATATCGCTTATCTTGAATAATACGTGAACAATATTGCTAGTTCGGTAGTATAGTAAATGTTATAGTTAACTTGCAATAATAAATAAAATATGCTATTACAATTTGTGGAGTAACCATAAAATTATTTTGATAAAAATACGTTTGATTTTACAATAATTATAATTATATTTTTTAATTGATCCAGGAGGGCTTTTAGATAATTATATTAACCTTTGTGATGTTTACAAAAGAAAACAATTATTTTGAATAATAGAGCTTCAAAAGGTACGTCAAAAAAATAGTTCAACAAATTTGATGGAATTGCTGTAATTGACAACTCGAATAAGAAAAAAAAATTGATGACAATACATTCAATTGAAAGTTAATTGCTTGTGAGAGTTTCTGCATGAAATCGTTTTGAAACTGAAAATTGATTAATCTTAGTCATGTTTTTATATGTGCTTATACATTTTTACTTTCATTCTTATTGTTTTATCCAAATTTTAAATTAAGAAAATACATAATATAATATACTAAGTAATAAAAGCACATTGAATCATTTGCATTCCACGATTATAAAATATTATAAAAAAGAACTATGTAGAAACAGTAATTCATTTTAAGTTTGTAGATAAGTTTTTTGGTGTTTCACAGATACGATGATTGTGTTTAGAAAGGGACATTTACTGAAATGGGTCGGACGTGTCGTTTTGTTCACTTTAGCGTAAGAGATAGTTTTGCATTATTTAATTATTTTAATAGATTCGAAATTTATGTTAAGTATTAACATTTGTAGGACGGTTAAACCAAAAACGACAATTCATGGAATGTGTAGGTCGCTTACAGTATTTGTATCTTTCTCCGTGAACACTTTTTAGAGTTATAGTAGACATAGAAGTGATAGAAATAGTAATAAAAAGTCATATTTATCGATTAAAACTATCGGGCCTTTCAAAAGGTCGTTTTCGATTTACTCATTAGTCATCAGTATGAAATAAATAAATAAATTTAAACAAGTCTGGTTTTAAATCATGAGATTCGTAACGATTGCCAGGACAAATTTAATCAATTTTGTGTGTTGTGTTTTTATTGACATGATTAGAGAAGGATAAAGAGAGAACATTAAAGGTGTGTACTCACAATAATTATTATTTACCATTCGGAAAATTAGAGAATATAAATTGGCAAACGAAGTGACTATAGGTACATGTACATATTTTGTAACATGTCGATGGGTGACATTATAATTTTTCTATTTTTTATACATTTATTTGCACGAAAAAAAAAATGCCATTCATCGACAATTTTAAAATGTATGATACAATATTTACAAAATTATACAGTGCTTCACAATAATTTATAATTTATATTGAATTATATATGACAAAAAGTAGACAATATTAACACACTTAATGCTTTGGATTTTGTTTAAATATTTTTAAAGTTATAAAAAAAACACTGCTTTAAGAGATCTCACGAGTAGTGAAATCTATCGATAATAATACCATAATTGATTATACTGGCATGCATATAATATTTTCTTATGAATTTTAATTTTGTTCTTATCAATACATTAAAAATTGAATAAAATGTTGTACCTATTAAGTCAATAAAATGTTTACCTAAATATTTATTGATTTCTATATTTGAATACTTTAAGAATTATTATAAATATTTAGAATTTATTCTCGTAAAATATTTAACAAATCACACATAATATTTATTTAGGTTACACGACGAACAAAAATACTATCTAAAATTTAAAAAAGGTCATAATATTGTACTAAAATATAAATTTAGCAATATAAATAATAAGATGTTAAAATAATATTCTTATAAATAAGTTATGATTAGTATATCATATTTTGTTTAAATATTCAAGTTTCAAATTTGTAGAGAACCGTTGCCTTAACTACGATTGTGCATAGAAATTATTATATTCTGTTGCTTATGTAGTACCTACCACTCAAATATTCAATTATATAATTTTACTTATTTATTACTACGTGATATAAAAATGTGTATCTATCTTTTAGTAGGTATTCATTATGTATATACAATTTCTCGAAAAATATACACGAAAAATTCTTACAAGAAAATTGGTGTAAATATTTGCTGTAAAATAATATTAGGGGAAATTGTAGTAACTACTCAGTAGAGGAAAGAAAGATGGCAGACATGCGCTTTTTAAGTACTCTTAATTACTTTTCTTTCGCTGTATCTTAAAATTAGTTTTTCATTCGATTTGATTAATAACATTTTGTTCAAACTAGCTCAGCGTCTTCATTAAAATCGACACTGTGAAAAATTATGCATTTGTTACTTTTTTCCTTAAATCTACGTTTCTATATAAACTCTATGATGTTTGAAATTTGTATAATCTATCGTCTGTTAAACGTATATGATAATTTACTTAAATAAAATAATCAACTAAATAATTTGTTCGTATATTAAAATAGGTAATTACTTTATACTTAGTTGTAGAAAATGTGTACCACTAACGTATTATGACTATAGTAAGTATTACTTATTTCATTTTCCCACTTTTTAGGCCATTGGTGGATACAAAAATAAATTTAAAAAGGTATTTGTAGAAGAAATCTAGATCCCGTTTTCAATTTGAAATAATTTTTCTTTACAAACACCATGTCTTGTTAAAAATAAGACGTGTTGCTTAAAACTTTCATAATACACAATAAAATCTGGATTTCCAGGTAAGTATAGCTACAACATAAATTGGCTTTATCCTTTTTTTTTTTTTTTATATAGAATTCGAAATACATGAAATTTATCAAGCTTACAAAAAAAATTCCAAACGTATATTTTTTTCATTGTGGTATTAATTAACTAAATTGAGTTTTCTAAAATATATATAAAAATAAGAGTTCTGCTCCACTCGAGCGGGTTACTGTAATGGATGTGTTTAATTTAAATTTAATGATATATTATTGTATACGAAAAACGATTTTGAGCAGAGACCGTTTGTCAGCCATTAAGTATATTTCATGTCTTCGTGATATAATTTTGAATGATTTAAAAAAAAACTAAACTAAAGTAAACTAAATTTTTGATTTTTTTTTTTAATGTGCTATTGAGAACCGGGGAGAAACTGATGTTCAAATTGCTTCTTCACTGGTCCCCATCGTTTATTGTGTAAAAATACAAAAATTTGACTAACTTTTACTAATTGTTTTTAATTATATTTTTACCCTTCATGCGGTTTATGAATGATTGTTATAAGAAATTGAAATGTTTTCGTAGATCGAATGTCAATAAAATTGCGACCATAAAGTTTGATATGGCACCGTTTTATGGTTGATAGGCTCAGATTAGTTTTATAGATTTAATAGTTTATGTTACCGTCGAACAATATTAATGCATATTCCTCCAATGGTCTGTAGCTCATTAAATTCCTGTTTCGTTTAAATAATTGTTGTCAAAATACCGTGGTAGTTTTGTGTTTTAATATGTTAATACTTCCAAACTATCGTAAAAGTAAAGTCTCAGTATAGGTACTATACAACAGGCTACATCGGTGATTCATTAGTTGTTTCATCTGATGTGGGCGAAATCCATTAGAAGGCGATTTATTTATTAATTTTTCGTTTCATTCATTACGTCGTGTGCATTATGGATAATCTTGTTTGTTAGGTATAGTATATTTTATGTGCAGTTAATATGCTTAGCAAGTAGTTGAAAATTACTATTCTCTCGAGTTGGATGTCTTTGGTATTTATATTGCTTTGGATAAACCACGGCCTCTTCGGAAAAACACTAAAATACTTATGCCGTTGGTTCAATACTTGATGATCATTTATCATCAAAATTCCCATTAATTCTATAGTCTTGAGTGTGTCCGAAGTCCATATAAATAAATGTCACTAGCATTTTCATATTTATCATACAGTAATATTCTAGTATCCAAATGTTTTTAGCCGTATAGGACTCAATTTATTTTACTCTATAACTCGAAATTCATAATCTGAGTGGGCAGTTCCATTATTGAAAGTAATATATTCATATAAACGATTGATCATAACTGTATTAGTTGTTTATAAAATTGTTTTTATCTATTTTAATAATAATATTTACTACTGAATATTTTAAATATAGACTGTACATACAAATATATAAAACTATAATTTTATTTACAGCACAAATATTAAAATTTATAATTAATGCCAATCATACAAAATGATTACATACTAGCATTACGATATAATATTATGTTGGAGGTAGATGTTATTTAGTAGACAGTAGTAACTACTAACTAGGTAGTATAATAATTATTATTTTCTTGGTACAACAAATGAACTAAAATACTACTTTAATACTAAAATTGTACTTACAGAAGCCAAAATCGTTATAAAGTTCTTATTCAAATACATATTGTTTAGTAGGTACAATAGAACTTCTACTTTTGAAATACATTTGTAAATGTATAAGTTCCACATAGTGAGAAGTAAATCGACAATTGAATAAATTGTAGGAGTGATTTAAATTTGTTTTAGATTGGGAGCGAGGTGAAAAATAAAATGGTTTGACAATAATGATTTTTTTTTAAAGATATTTCCTTGAATACTTTTTTTGGATGGAACGAGTCGTGTTTTAAAAGTTTCATGTTTCTTTGAATATATCTTTTTTCGATTTACTTTGTGGTTGTTTTTCTAAGATCGAGAACAAATTATACACGAAGCGATGAAGCAATAAAAAAAAATTTTAAGCGTAAACACATGTTTTTTTAATCAAACTCCACACATAATATTTTTTTTGAATGTGCCGATTGATAATCATAATATTGATTAGAAACTTCAGAAAGTTTGTTTTTTAAACGTCTGCATGCTGCTTCTTATACTTTTACATTATATCATATTATAACGTTAAAATTACCTATGTAAGTCTTAGAAAAACGTTTGTTTTTAAATTTTTATTTTTATTTTTGTGAATTTTAATTAATACTGTAGAGGCACAAGTAGGCGCAGTACTACAAACTATAATAACAGATATCAGCGAGAAATTGTTATTTGCTTATTCATTTTAGGATCAATTTCTTATATAATAAATATTTCTGGTTCATTATCATGGACCTAACTGAAAAAACTCGGGCGAGTTCCAGGGTAATAATTTGTAATCAGTTTTTGTTTTTAATATTAATATTCTAATATTACGAATAATTAATAAATGAATATGTAATATATTATATTATATTCGTTCTTATTAGTGGTACAAATTATCATATCAAATAACAACTCGTTAACAATAAACTAACAAAGTATACATATAGCTACACGTTAGCAAAATAGTAGTAAGTTATAACTTTCCAAATTATATTTTTAAAGAAGTAAGTATTGTCGATAGTGTCCCTAATTCCCTGTATATATATATGTATATATACTTACTTTATTTTAACACGAGTAACTTTCTATTTGGTAATAAACAAAATTACAAACAATATAAGTTTGCAACCTTTCAATTAAAAACAATGTATTTATTTTAACTTTTATTATTTATTGAATATCAGAATAAACTGTAGGTATTCAAACAGTTATTATGGTATTAACGATATTATTATATTATCAATTTGTAAAAAAATGTTAACCACATTCTACGGTAGCAATATTATAGGTACCATATCGCTAAATACATTTATATAAATTATTACATTCAACACGAAGAAACGAGTCTCATCTCCTTCATATAATCGTATTTTCAATTATCAGCGATTCGAAATATAGTAATTCTAAATGATTAATCTCAAAATCTTTGTAATATGTAGCCACGCACAATAGCGAGATTATAATATCCTTCACCATGGTTTTTCGGTAGGAACCGCATTACTAATTCTTGGTTATATATTATATGCTGGACGCTGATCAATATTGTCAAGGATTCTACATCATCCTATACGATTGAGATTTATAAAATATTTATTAAAACTGATTTGCTTCACCAAAACGATAACTATATTTTAATTCTATTATTATTCCATAATATAATAATATCTACTAATGTACGTTATGTCTGTTGCAATACGTCAGACTTAATTATCTCTTATTTTCGTCGTATAATTTCTTTTGCTGTAAATAATAATCAAGTAATACATTTTAAACGATACATTTCTCAATATTTTTATACGCAGTTTACCCACCATAGTGTGTGTGATCAAATTGAATTCACGAGGCAAACAATAATCGGCGTATGCCTCATAAATCATAATATAACAATAATTATTTTATTCACGATACAAATATTAAAATTTAAAATAGGTATAAGCGATATTAATTATGCGCGAACCAGGTGCGGATACTAAGTGGGGGCTATGGAAGCCGAAGCCTTTAGATAATAATATTTCAAAGATACTTTTATCGCTTATATCAGTTTAAAAACAGAACACAAGGTGTAATACTTTAGTCTCTAACAGTTTGTACCAACGATATAATATACCTACCACCTACCCATGTCATTATGGTTTATAATTTTTGAAACTCGAGTATTAAATTTATATTCATACGTGGCTTCTATGGTTCATATTTTTAAACTAGCTCGTCCTCCTTTTCAATCATAGATCCGCCCCCGGTACTGGTCGCATTATCGTTTAACGCTGTACGGTTTATTCCCTTACGCCTTGTGTATAAAAACTTTGTTTAGGCGCCATAATGGAGCAGCAAGTTATACTCACATGCATTCTGACACTCGTGTGTAGTTTAAATGTTGGTTTTTACTGTCGTTGTATATGACGATTGTTAGTGTACACGTCGACTTAGTACGTTCGACGGCTTATCGCAATAATTTTCTCTGTCTTCTTCGACTCCGCCGCGAGAACGTGAGTTTTTGATCTCTAATTCGTAGAACGTCGTGGTCTTAATAATATATCGTTTGTACGGCACAAATAATATACTATGTAATACGTATATAAAGCGGATAAGTGTCGTAGTAGCTGGTATAATAATATGATATAGGTAGGTGTAGTCGTATTGTAATATTGTCGTCGACGACGTCGTTATAATCGTTGCTTCACGACTTTGAACTTTTGAAGTGGAATGTGTCTGAACGGAAAAGAGGTTTTGTCGGCTAATCCTTTTGCATGTGCTGATTTCGTTGCGGTTTCTGTGGATTGACTGAATGCATTGCATCATAATATTATATTGTTCGTAAATTTCCCGACGCGCGTCGTGCCATACCCGCAACACGGGGTAGCGTGACAAGGGTTTTCCATTTTCACATTTTAAATTGCACCTGAAAACGGCCGCCTTGTATACAGCGCACGAACGGATAGACAGGGACACGATCGGTAGAACGAGACGAGTAATAATAATTAGGACGACAAATAAATTGCCATCGCGATTCGCGAGTGGTGTTTTTTTTTTTTTTATTAAAAAGTTTTCAAAACAATTACGGATAATAATATACTCGACGCAGTATTGGATCATTCCGTTTTATATTATGTTAAATTAATAGATGACGTGATAAACATAAACTTTTGGACGTGTCGTCTGACTACGCCTAACGTTCACAACATAATATTATTCATCAGTTTATTATTTTAGTTCCGCGTCTACGAGTCTACGGTCTCTCTCTCTCTCTCTCTCTCTCTCTCTTTATAACGAGTTATCGCGTAGTGGTAATCGCTTACAATTATCAACCCATTCTCGTTACGACTCTTGTCTTTGTAACTACTTAGTACTTACTAGAGTGGGTGGTTTATATGAGCTTGGGTGTACTAAATAGCGCTCGGATATACCTGTATACAAACTATAAAGTCATTATAATCCACCCACCAAAACCATTCTGGCCGTTGCCAAAATTGTGCAATGTGTTCGTTAGCATCAATAAATAATTATACTTTATAAACTTTAAACGACACTAAATCGTCTTTGACAAGCCAACGTTTTTATTAATTCATGTCGTGAGCCACAATTCAATTACCAAAAAGTATTTGAAGGATAATATTAGATTATATAGTTATCGCGATATTGTTATACACATTCCTATTATACTATATGTATATCCATCGAGTCGACGGTAGGGCGGCATAATATTTTACTTAAAATTACACGGATCGTTGAGAAATCGACCAAACGTACATACGCGCTCCGCAGAGAACACGATATATAGTGTCCTGATTCTTTGTGATTTGCGAACTGGGCGCAAATTGTAAAATAATATTGTATGCGGTAATAAATGCATTTCTGTGATAAATTTAATAACGCGGTTTATACAGCGTGGCATAACTAGTGAAGGGTAAATTAATAGAAACAGTTAGACTATAACCCGACACGAAGTAAAATACATTTATTATTTATATATTTAGTATTGGGTAGTCGCTGTAGGTATATCCCGTTGGTAAATAACATTGTCTACCGACTACACAGAGTTCTAATTTATTATCTAGCTACGCAACTGTTTAACTTCTATAAAATCATTAATCCATGTTTTAATAATCGTGTTCATATTTTTATTTATTTAAATTATTATTATTAATATATTAATAATTAGTATATATCATGTACATTTGTTTCAGGTAATAACATTTTGAAAATTCCTGTAGTGCGATAAATATGGTATGATATAAAAATGAATAATGTCAATTCAAGACAGTACTTAGTCTAGTAAGTCTTAAAATATTTTTAACAACTTACTAAGTTTAAAAAATCTTTTTATTAAATGTGTATATGTAATACATACATACTTGTTTTATACGTTTATATATTATGTAATTCGAGTACTAAATGAGGTTTGTAGACGAAAATATAATGTTCATTTTTACATAATATTATGATTTTAATAAAACATAACAACAGTTGCTAGTAGAGTTAATGAAGCAGTTATAGATATTATAATATGATTACTAGTGTATGTTAACGTACTATTGATTTTAAAAAGCCATAACGACCTGCTTAATCAAGCAAAAGATCATTGTGTCAAAACACGATTTTTTACAAGAAAATTGACCGTGAATTTTTTTTTTTTTTTAAACTACATTTTATAAATTACATTTTTTTTTGTTAATTACGTTATTTTTATGAACTAACCGTATCATAAACCAAGGCTTTAAAAGTATTAATGGCAATTAAATAGAACAATTCTTAATAATTTTTTAAAAAAAAGTTGCAAGTCACGTTAAAGAATTGGAAAAATAAATTTAAATTTAAAATAGCTGCCAAGTGTACAATAACTGGGTGTTAGGCATTTTTTCTTTACTCACCCGGGGACAAACCAGTGTGCATTATTAATTATCTATTTATTTAAAAGCAATATTATAAAATAAATGCATTATAAAACATTTTGATCAAGCAAGCGAAGCGTTATTTAACTATGCCAATGCTTATTTTTATTTCAAACTTTTTGATATCATAATACGCTATTGTAATCTGATCCATTTATAAAAATGATTATACCTTATAGGCATGATTTAACTTCAAAGTTATTTCAAAGGTGGATAAAAGTCGACTAGTGTATTATAATTTATTTGTATGAACGAATGATTAAAATAATTAGATTTTACTCGTTGACAATGTACAAGACATTTTTATTTTCAAAAGTTACTATACATAATTTATAACTACCACTTTTATATCAGTTTACATTATTATGGCTGTACAGTTTGGGATTTGGATATAAAATATTGGTGGAAATAACCATTTAGTTTCTACAAAGTGGTTGCGATAACAATTTATTTCAAAATAGTTTCTTAGAAAATATTGCCGGATCACATAGTAAGGGTGTATATTATTATATCGTCGGGGCAAAATAAAAAATATGTCTACTTTTTGACCAAAAAATATATAAAACACAAATAGTTTTGAAATTGTGAAATCAACGTTTGTTATAACAATTTAAACACATCTGTTCAATTGTGTGGACAATACAGTATGTAGATAGTATAAGTGTTGATGATAATTATTTAACGTTTAAGTTTTATTTATACAACACATTATATTTGGAAAACATTATCGGGATTGGGTCTCAAATAAACTTTTGTCGGTTAATTGGGTCCCGAAAAAAACGGTTAGGTTGGGACACCAATTTACCTACTACTTTTTTCTCGGGGACCCGATTTACATTTAAAAATGTACACAAATTATCGCTGACCCAGTTCACCTAGCCCCAACACATCATGCTTGGGCATATTAAATTGTTTAATTTGTGTACGATTACCTCAGTAGAGTAATTCGTCTTCCAAATGTCCTCTATATCTTAATGATAAATTGTATCAAAGTTTTATTTTTATTTTATTGCACCTACATAATAATATGTATTTTGGCGTGAACAAAAATCATCTTTTTGAATTTCGGTCAAAAATATCGACGACCGAAACGACGTTTCGAGTTTTCGGGTTTAACGAAGCGTGCTAGGGTATAATATCAGAGTGAAAAATATTATTTGTTACTATAAAAGTCTAGACTGTGTATGTGTAAATATAATTTAAATGGTTTTCGTGATAAGTTAGGAAATGCGTATTGTGTACATAATAGGATTATGAGGTTAGCTAATGATACGCAGGTCGATTTTTTTAGTTTTAACTCTATTGAGTCTTTTAATTATTTTATTATTAATTATTACCTGTGAATTATGCATTAATATTATATATCTTATAGATGTAAATTCTATTATTATACTTAATTATTTTATATATATATATATATATATATATATTCATTTTACTCTGTTTTAATATTATATTATCTGTATTTTCTCTTTTCTCTTATATGTAATTAATTTGTTCTACAAATATTATTATTATTATGTTATTATGTTAATTTATAACTGTTATAGGGCTATGCCCGTTTAATTATATAAATAAATAAATAAATAAATAATGGTATATTATGTAATTGACAAATTAATACAAACGGACATTTCGTAATAGTTTGAATTAGCTCATAAATTACGTATTAATGAACAGTAGTGTAATATTATGTATGCCCTAATCTAATGAGGATTAATTACACATCACCCTGTAATAAACACAATATTGTGTTGTTATATTAACCTAACTCCTAGGTCATTAGAAGGTATACTACAATAGTTACATAGAAATTATTATTGGTTAATATGTGGCCGCACCATATCACGATGTCGACATGGGCATGCAAACTTTTGATTAGATTAAAAGTATTTGGCCGAAGAGCTTTCGTTTTATTACGTCATATTGATTTTTATTTTTATTTTAGTACGACACCGACAACAGTATAGATATAAATATTTTTAATTACTTTAAAAGTAGTTTAAATAAAAAATAATCTTATCGAGTACTGAAAAACTGATATTTCTGAATTACGCATAGGTATTAGGTAAGTTACCTATATTGTTCTACAATTATTATTGAGTTAGGGTGACTTATAATAAAATTAAATATCTGAAAGAACGGAATATATAAAAAGCATCTAATTGTATTAGATTATCAATAAGTATAATAAGTATTTAGCATAGGGACCTATATTTATGAAATGCTTGTCAACATAATACAATTTTTTTTAATCCATTTTTTATTCATACTTCTCTTTCAGTTTAGTTTATTAATATTATTAACAATTATTACAGTCATATTTAGAAATTAGTTTATTCAATTTATGATTTTTTTTAGTATTTACGTTAGTATGTTAATTGTTTTAATCAAATTTATAGGAATTATTTTACTGTTTTCAAAATCGAGCCGAATGATTTGTTTTATATTTGAGAGAAATATTATAATGTTTAGATATTCATTGGATTTACAGTGTATTGAGATGAAAAATTGGTTCTTTCCAAGGTTTGATAACTGTTTCCATTTCATAATACCTCATCTTTCATACTTTTCTTGACGGGTTACTTATACGTGGTATTTGTGTTCGGATTATCTTACTATTTTGAAATAAGATGATGCATTTTCACTATTGTACTGACTTGAGCCTCGAGAAGATAAGTTAAAGTCTTATGCCAATAGTTTTTAAAGTTAGAATCAAAATTATATTACACCTTGTTTTAAACTCTCTATCGTTTGTCTTATTGGCACTAACTAGCGACCTATATTAATACTAGATAATGAGCTCGAATTTACTTTAGGCATAAAAATGAAAATAAAATTTGTTAGCTTTAAGTTTTGAGTTGGGCAAATATATGAATACATTATTTATTTTTATTTATTCATATTATTATGATGAGCAAGGCTAGTAAGTTCATGCCCTAAAAAATGCCTAAATAAGCATGCATTTATGCACTCTTATTGATGACCAATGACTTATGACATGTGTTAAAAGTAAACTAATAGGTATTTGTATAATGTGACACCAAATTGAACGATCGACCGAATATACTAAACATGTTAGGATAGGTTTGTCATACGATTTATTTTAAATTTATATCTCTTTACCTCATTGTAACTGCTGTTTGGCGATTGTATTCCAATCATAATAAACTAAATAAAATAATTTAGAAACAACACAATTTTACAATTTATGAGTTTTTTTATTGACTAGTACCTGAAATCTTAAGTTACCTAATGGTGACGAGATAATAATAAATGTGTTCAATATAGGATGAACCGGCGGTATCTAGTTAATATTTTATAGACAAGATTTTTTTTTTTATAAAGCATTAATTTTATTTTATTTTTTTTAACATTTCAATAGGGTTTATAATTTTAAGTAATGATAAAAATGTATTGCGCTATTACTATGGTTTTTTTTTGTACTAGTCTATAAACAGTAAAAATACTCTTTTGAACAGAATGGGTACTCAAAAATATTTCTTTGGCATTCTTTTAGTTCTGAAACTATATCTTGATGGTACTTTAAAAATGTAATTTATCACTGTTTTCAGTGTTTCATATTTTTATATATCCGAGCGCAAGAAGAAGCTACTGATGGTTATTTGAGAATTTTGAAAAATAAATGGCATCGTCAATTTTTCAAATAAAATTATGTTAATAAGAATCATTTTAAAACGCGATGATTGATATTTATTTGATTAAATAAATTATAGGAACTTTATGAAGTTAGTAAAATAACATGTGCTGTATTTGTATTGACATTTGGAAAATTATGTCAGCGTTTGAATACGCAGACAAACTGTTAAATATTAATTATTTATTGAAAACTTAAACAAAGAACTGTATCAAATTACTCAAGTATATTATGGCAGACTAAAAAGGTCTTTCCCTTTAACCAAACCGAGTTACTTAGTTATAAAATAATTTATAATTGAATTTCTTTTAGACTGCGTGATTTATACTAAACGCATATCAAAGTAAACATTTTATTATTGTACCTATTTTTAACTTATTAATTTTAAATGTTAAAGGGTCGATAATTATGGTTTTGAATATTACATGTTTAATACAATTATACTCTCTGTTCTTACTGCCTATATTATAATAAGAAAATATGATATAATGAGTTATCACACATCAACTTTGACATTTTCTTGAGTCGTTAGAAAAAATTATAATCATTATTCGTAATAGTGTGATTTATTTTTAGTCATTGTATTTTATTTTACTTTAACTAAAACTGTTGACTGTTATTATAATAGTTGTGCGAGATTTCAGAAAGTTTTATTTAGGCATATTATTGCGTATAAGTAGATCGATATAATTCGTATTTTGCATAAGACATACAAAAATAATGTTTCTATACATATATCGAATGTCGACAACATCAAATGCGCAATAAAATTTAGTATATACAATCTGAAATTGTATTTTATTCATTATAGTAGTTATCAGTTGATATATTATTCGGAAATATAAGGTGAACATCGGGTGTCCGGGTGTCTATGATGGTAGTCGGGTGTTAAAATGTAACGAGAAAAAAAAATGAATTTCCTTTACTATCGCAACAACTATTGGGGCACGCAAAACACTCGTTTTTTATTTTCCGTACGTTTGTTTTGTTTGCATTTATTTTGAGAAACATACTTTTACACTAGACAGGCTTGAATTAATGGCTGCTTTTAGTAGCACTGGTGCCTATGATCGTGTCATTTATATTGGCTGGGTTGGGTTCGAAGGGAAACCGAGCGACTTTTACCATTAACGTCATTAGTTTTGAACACTAAACATCTTATGGTCTCGTCAAACTTTGAAGCTTACGAAAATTGAATCATTTTATACTTTTGTTGGATTTATAAATGTTAACGATAATTATGGCATTTTTTGATGTTCTACGTTTACGAAATTCTCTACTGGTTTAGTACAATTAGGTTGCACACAGTATACAATACTCACTTGGTATTTAAAATTTTTTTTTCCGATAAAAGGGATTTGCAAAATACTTTTAAAATTGTAATCTCAAACTGCTGAGTCAGTGTTTTAATTCGTCCGAGAATTCGGACAATTTAATATGGCATGTTATATCGTGTAATCGTTTGTTTTAAGGTAACATAGTATTTTATTAATAAGCAAAAAAAAAATGTTGCATTATAATTAAGTGTTATTTTTTTATACCATTTTTTGCAGTTTTTATTTTTTTGTAGCAGTTATGTGTGTATGGAGTGTAGCTATTATCCCGATTCTGTCCGCTGTTCAAATTTTCGAAATTTAATAATTTAATATTATAAAAAAAAAAAAATAGTTTATTGAAATATTTGAAATGCATTTCTATTGTAGAATATTATTATTATTATTTTTTTTTGTATAATTGCGGGTTTCGACGATCGTTCTTATCAGAACGATACGAACCGGCCGCAGTCGGATTATCTAATGTTTATTAAAGTGTGTGTGTGCGTGCGTGTGCGAAGCCGTACGGTCGAACGACCCGCGATCAATTGTAATTTATATTATTTTATTTAAGATTTGTCAGTTGTAAAATATACGTCCTGATGGCGGGTCGTTCCCGGTGACGGATATTGCCGGTACTTCGCATTTTAATATTTTATTTAGTTTTAAATACCTCTCCTCTTACACTATATTTTAAGACCGATCTCGAAAAATACAAAGCTATAAGATATGCCCTATTATTTCAGAATAATAATTATAGTTAATAAAATCATGACTAGGCATAAAGTAATTGTTGTATCTTTAAATGTTTGTATTCGTTAGTAAATATTTTAAAGATATGCGCATAAAGCACGATTGAAGATAAAATTATACACTTGTAAAGACGTGTATTTTTCTTGTAAAATTTCAAATTATTTTTTATTCGTATTTTATCTTTGGATATTAATACTATGTAATAAAATATTTCAAAGTTATATCAATGAAAATAATAGAAAAAAAAGATACTTTTGTTTGGAGTCTAAAATGTTCGAATCACTTCCTGAAAATTCTCTCGTGATACAGAGTAGATACAAAAAACTAACAATGAACCGAATATAGTAGGTAGGTAATAATATAATAGATGGTAGGTTATAATAATAAACTAAATATTAAACGTAAAGATACATCAAACTTTATTACCTACACTTTTTTTTTCTAAACTAACCTTACCGTGCCATAACATATTTTATCCATTATATAAAGTCATTCAATTTGTCCCCGAGCATACGAACGGTATACGTCTTATTACATAGCATTATTCCATATATTCTACACTTTAATCCATCACATCCGTTTGATCGATATAGTATATTTAAAAAATATAAAATACAAAATATTGATTGTCGAGAGTTACAAAAGTGAATTTTTCTAAATTATAGGTAGTACTATTTACAAATGTGGTATGAGTACCTACATTATTTGTTCAACACAATATGTCGAATCAATCTCTTTACGTCGTAATATTGGACTTGTTCGTTTCATATTCTTACTGATTGTCATTATAATAATTATCAATTTATTTGTTCAATATTTTAATGTTGAACTATAGATGTTTGATCTCTGTGCTCGTCATAGTATAGAGATACACACGTTATGCAAGTCGTTTAATATATTAAAACAACGTATCCGTTCAATTCCATATTTTCTAATGTGCTTATATTCTTTGGCAAATACATTTTTACGTACCTATTTGAAAACACGTTATGCATAACCAGAGTTAAAACAATAAATTGAATTTAAAATACATCACATTGTACATAGCTATTATTTTCTAATGGTACAAATGTACAATACACATTAAATTATTGTTTATGTCTGCTGATGACGTCGTTTTAGAGGTATCTCTGCTGTAAACGGTAACTAATGATTTTCCTACCGTTCAAAAGATAAAATAATACGTTCAATTTAACAAAAAAAACATGTTTCTTATACAGCAGTACTTCTATTGTGTTCTTATTGTTCTTAAGGAGAACAAACAAAGAATAACTTATATGTTATTGATAACATTTCAAACATTTCGCAAAAACTCTTTCAAGCGGTATTGTGGTCTGTCTTGTATTATAAACATTTATGTACTCGAGGGCTGCAAACAATTCGTAATTTTCTTAAATATTTTTTCTCCAAGCATTCATAAAGTTGAATATTATCATTCTTATATAATTTTTGAATTTAGTTTAATACCCATACATTGTTATACAAATGTCGAATTATAATAATATTAATTGGATTATGAACGATGTATTTGTATCTTAAAAATAAATACTTTCTTATATTTTTCATTATTTTTCGTCTGATATGTATGCACGATTTAATTTACATTTTAACTCTTTGAAATATCAGTCATCACTTACCTCACATGTTTAAGCGGAAAACAAATTATTTTTCTAAATCAGTTTTTTATTTTAATAATATATGTATGTATAAAAATATTAAAAACCGTTGGAATCGTTAATACATTTGTTTTGTATTTTAAATAGTCATACATATTATATGACAGATTTCATTATGATGTCTTATGAACCATTTTATATAATATTAACATGATAATGTTTTTAATACCTTTTTATAAAATACTATGTTTGTAAATGAAAAAGCCCAAAATTTAATTTTGAATGAACGTACCTAAACTCATATACTTTTTTTTTTTATCACACCGTTGAGAACCTCGTGATTTATTACTATCAATCTTGTGTCCGTCCACAGAAAAATTTAACGAACCTTTTGAATGTTAAAAATATAAAGGTTAGACCAAAAGCCTCGAGGTTTGGTAAAAAAGGGAAAAAAATGCTTTCCAACCGGAAAACCTAACCGATGTTTTTTGTTCCATTTCCTCATAACCCACAATAAAGTCGTTGTAAGCCTTTTATATGTGTTTTAACCCTTGGAATGATCGCAGAGGCTCAGAGCCCACAATATTGTAAAACCAAGCCAACATTTTTCTAAGCGAATAATTCTTAAACTTTTTACTCTATCAATTTAACAATACAATTTAATCACATATTTGTCGTAACAATGTACACCTACATTATACTTTTTTGGAATATTTTTTTAATTGTTCCTAATTTTTTGTATGCGTATGTAGGTACTCGGTGCAGTGTAAGTTTATTTCGTACCACGCGGTCGTTGTTGTAACCTAGCAGAAGTGATATAATATTACAGATTACGCACTGTCTATTATTAATAGAAAGTACTATAAACGACAGTAGGGGGCACTCCGTATTAAAATAGCGGCGATCAAATAATTGTTACCATTGCCCCCCGAGTTTGTATTAAATTTGCCTATATTTTGCTTTATTGTGCACGTTAAGTAGTAAAATAGGCAACTACTATAACATTTCGGTAGGAAATTTTAATATTGCGATGTCGGTTTTGATAAGAAATGGTTCGCAAGTTTCTATATGCGAGTGTCCCGAATTGTCGTTTCTAGTATTTTTGTTAATGGGTGAGCGTGGGTGTACATGGCATGCATAGTGCACGTATATTTTAAGAATACAATTCAAAAAATATTTTAGTTTCGTGAAGGAAACCGCAGTACCTGAGTTATGACCATAGTTTTTTTTTTTTTTTTTTTATAATTTATACACTATAATCCCACGCAATTAAACATCAACCAATTATGTGAGTATAATTGCTCACCCCGCAGGATATTGTAACCAAGGGAATGTTCTTTTTCGTTATAAAAAATTCATCATACTTTTAACCTGAAACCCCTCTCCACGGTCAAGTTAATTTCCTGAAGAGGCTTATGGGGAAAACAACACAATGCTTTTGGCACGCAACAGGAAGCCGTCCCCGCATATTTTCATTCCATAAACAAATAATAGGTTTTGGCCCCTTTTGATTAATACTTACAAGACGCAGCTGGTTTATATTGAACTCAATAAATATTCAAGCAAAGGAATATAAATATAAATAAAAAAATTAATACAATTAAAATTTCAATTATTAATACCTACCATTATTGAACAGTAAATTATATTATGAAATTATAGTAACAAGACTTCTGAAAAACGTTGTATTTCAGTTTCTTTTTATTCTTTCATTCATTTAAATAATTTTTTTTAGAACGAAATAACTGTCTAAACGTTCTAATAATAAGAATAAAATAAAATACAATTTTTGGTGGTTCGAGTATATCTTTTTAAAGTTGAAGTATAAGTAATTGTTTGAATAATGATTGAATATTTTTTGTTAATCGTGCTAATCAGCTAGGTACGTCTATAGGCTTTAGTAAATATATTAATTTTGTTTTTAAATAGGTATGTAACATATTGTTGTATTGTTCTGACCACCAATGGTTTTAGATAACAATACACAGCCTAATCGCAATGATTATTGTGCTTCGAACGAAAAGAGAAATAACGCTTGGCTAGCTATACGAAAATATTGTATAATGCGCTATAACGACAACAGGAGTGAGGATATGACAAAGAATTCCGGTGTGGAATGTCACTAAAATATTTTACCGAGTTGATCGCACATAGCTCAAATGTTTAGAATAAAAGAATATTTTATCAAACAATTTTGAATTCCTTTCATTAAATAATAGGTAGGCACCATACAGTTTGACTTAAGCCAAATACTTATGGGAAACGGGACGTTTGGGCCAAGTAATTTCAACAATGAAGCACACTCACACGCGTTTTTAAATTAAAATAAGTAATATATTTATAGATATTGTTGGACTATTCATATTGTAAATACAAATAAAATGTATTATATGGTTTACTAAAGCGTCTTAGGCATACAATTGCCAATTGGTAAAGTAAATAATAATAAATAATTTTACATTTTCCAAGTTATTGTTTTTAACTTTTGGTTTTTATTTATTATGATTCGAAAGTAAGAAGTTTTTATATGGTTTATAATATTTACAATAAATGCACTAATAACAAATAACACAAATAATCCAAAATATTCAATACATTATATTAGGTAACAGCAAAATATGAATAAGAAAACTTTAGTAGGAACAATATGCTTAGCTAAAATAGTTTAAGTTGCTTAGTACTGTTTATGCTAAATCGTAGTACACGTCATTATGTCTGTAAAAAATTGAGTTTAATTTGAACGTACGATGAATACAATTTGAATGTCGTACACAATTTTATGCGTAAATGATAAAGTGTAATAAAGTTTGAAAAATTTCTAGAAAAACCATCATGGTTAGTAGCGATCCACCTAGGTACCTTTTTTTTTATCGTCCATAATATTATATTATTATGTTTGCACCGTCTATTGTTGTTTTATAACAGTGTTATAATATATTTCTTTTTTTAAGTTCTCGCTTATATATATTTCTCGGTTTCTGACTATTAAAATATTATGTTTGTAACTGTTGTCTCGTCCAGACAGACACATACCCGCGAATATTACAGTTGCTGCGAAATATATTATAGTGTTCAATTTATCGTTCAGTTTTTACATTTTTTCAATACCTACAACAGTTCCCCCGTGTGCATATTATTATTGTGGACTCAAAAATATACCATTACCTTACAACGACGTATACGAAGAAAAAATATAATATTATGGTTCTTATAGTTATTAATATTATTTCATGCCCATTTAATTAAAAAATAATTTCTGCAAAAAGTATTTGGCGTAAACGTTTTAAAATTCCAAAACGCAATTAAAAAAAAACCAATTACAATCGTTATTCTGATAATGTCTGTACGCGTAACTGGAATATTCTAGACTTGACTTCACGGGAACACTACGTATATTGCCATTAAAAAAGACACGCTTTAGACTAAAAACAATATGGTCTATTTTTTTGGTAAATTGTTGTCACGACGTCTTTTACTAGAATAAAATCGAAACCATAATCGAACAAAATATGTTTCACATGAAATATTTTCTTTGGATGATCATTACTCTAGAGAAGGGATTTACACTTGCATTTGCATATTACGTTATGTCTTTGCTACACTCACAAAATCAACATTTAATAAAATGTTGTAAATTCTTACAATTTTCCCACTTTTTTTTAGATTAGAAACGAGTTATACAAGTTTCTATTTTTAAGTTACATTACTTTTATTCACCCGTTGATTCGCTCTCGTAATGTTTTAATCTATTTATTTATTACATAGTGTTTTCAGTTCACTTCTTATCTGATTTATATTTTTTTTTTCGTCATTAGTCAGAACAAATATTTTATCTTGGGTACCTTTATTTCTAATTCATGAAATGACCTATTTTCAGTATTTTATAGACACTGTTAAAACGCATAAGTCGACCGTTGTGTGTTTCCTTCCAAGCAATGTAAAATCCTATGCCTCATTTCTCATTCACAATTAAACATTAATTATAAGTTATAACAAATATAACTTTTCGTATGAAATTTCAAGTATTTGAAGAATTTCAGATTCTTAGCGGAGGAAGGATATATTGGATTTAAAAGGATATGTTTTTTTCTATTAAATAACTTGAAAAAACTAACATAGAATCACCTATCTTGTACGAAAAAACAGGAACATTTTCAAAATTTTTAATAAAATGGGTTTTGTTTTTTTTGCTGTAATTCAGAAAAGAATAAAATGATACTTGACATACCTACTAAACATTTTTATTAATATTTCCTAAACATGAAATAATTTTCAAAATTGTTTGTTTCTCATACATTTTACTATCGACAATTATTGAGAAAAAAAACATGAATATTTTACATATACATGTATAATTTAAAAATAGTCAAAATATATTTATACCTTGTATAGAAAGTGCTAATTTAAGCATTTGGTGACAATTTCAAGTATCTACGGTTAAAATAAAATATCATTATTTATTAGACGTATTACCTATTATATAACTTTCAATTTTTCGTTACCTCCCCCCCCAACTCTTAAATATTAACTTTTCCTCCATAAAATACATTAAAATTTGAAAATTCAAGCTTTTTATTGTTCCAAGAGGTGATGACGGACACGAAATCGTATGACACACATTATTGTAAAATCAATACATTCATCGCTTCACTCAGAATAAAACAAAAAAAAAAATAAATAATATTATATGCAATGTTTTTGGCAAAAAAATAGTTTGCATACACTTGAGACTTCACATATCTTCATAAAAAAAAATCGCACTGGGTAAGGTCACATGACCTGGGAGGCCAACAATTGTGATCACCTCGGTTTCATATCTGGTTATCGAGGAATTGTTCACTCAACGACGCCATTGCCTGCGTGGCAAGTAGCCCCGTCTCGATGAAACCATATTATTTGCTCGAAATCCATTCCTCCCGTTTCGAGTTTTTCCGATGCTGGCCATAGAAAGGATGTGTAATCATATCCCGACATCGTTCACGCGTTTTTAAAAATATGTGCTCTTTTGCTGGGAAACCCTGTACAACTAACGTTTTAAGTTCATAAAAGAAACACATCACATACTTGCAAACAAAAAATTCGAAAATAATATGTTTTAGAGGTAGGTAAGTAAATTATTGTGTGGAGCGAGCAATTTTTACACGTATAAGATAGGCAATTACGGTGATCCTGGTACAATGACGTCACGCGTCTTTATTTAATTCCTCATAACTCATTGAAGAATGTGAGTAGAAACGTTAAACCTATACCACATTTCTTAGAACTGAACATTATTTTTTTTAAATTTAAAAAACTTTATTTTTTATGTATTGTGCTCTTTTCGTTCAAATGTAATACACATACATACGTTACAGCGACGAAGTACACTCGATATCTGCTTTGATGAGCACAGTTTAGCCAATTTTCTGGCTTTTCTAATTAAAATTGGTAAGACTAAAATGTCCATATAATACTTTGATTTAAATTGTACCTACATAATGTTTTAAAATTTTGGAGGAAAATAGGTTCATTACATAAATTAAAATGTGAATATATTTAGCTAAAGAAATTGAATTATTATTGCAGGTTATTCGTTTTAGCTGATGGATATTAAAACCCATTACGAATCCGAGCTAAGGTAGAAAATATTAGCTTTAAAAAATATAATATATATTTCTATAATATTTTATTCTGTTTTTTATGATGCGCTAGATTCATAAAAGATATATTATCGTCATTTAATATTAATTATCAAAAACGTTCTATGATATTGTAATCTGTAGTTTTGACTAGGTATGCTTTATTATAATAATATGCTTTATTATTATTAATATCGTGATTTTATCAAATATGGTGTAAAGCTTACATAACGGTAAACAACACTGTTCCTACAATCGATTTTCAAACCTATAGACTAATTTGTTAGCGTAAATGTAAACGTTTGAAATGTTAGTATGGTTCTCTTCTTGAAAAATATTTTATTCAACGGACCATAAACTAATGCGCACAAAACGGTATTGATTTTGGCGCTTCGTTAATTATAATTTTGTTATACAATTTATGTTTCATAGGCATTTCTGTAGTTTAGTAAATTCGCATTCCTACATTCAGGCCTAAATAGAAATCGACATAATTTCGTATATATATAATATATATATCCATTATCCATCGTACGCCTATATATTTAAATAAAAAAAAGGTTTTGCTACAATTGCCTACCGTCCAACCGTCGAGTGCGTATCCCGAGCACTTTGAGCACTTGTAAATAAGGGACCGCACTAAAACTCTTTTATTCGCCCGTTGAATGGAGACCACTACTGAATAATAATTACGTTAAAGTGTTCCTAGCTACATTTTTATATAATACAGCCAAGTAATGCCGAGAATTTTTTCACGATAGTATAACTAAAATATGTATCATAACTCTTTTACAGGTAACTGCGACATTTGTCCTATACGTATCTGTATATATATTTTGGTATTAAGGTATTACCGTCCAGGTGCTATTCGCTATTCTGTATAGTGATTTTTCAATAACATTTTATTTTTTTTTTAATTTAAATGTTATTTTTGATCTTGGAGTGTTGACGTAATATTAAACGGACACATTTATCTACTCTTGATATACGCGTAATATAGTTTGCGGTCTAAATTTGTTTGTTTAGTTACTAAAAATGATAGTCAGCTCAGATATTAAATTGATTTCTATAGGTAATCATATTTACCGTTAAGTTCAAATTTTTAAATTTATTTCGAAAGTATGGTCTGACCAACAATATTAGTATTTAATTTTCGTTTATAACTTATCACTTCTCGAATTATATTTTTATTTCACCTTAAGAAACTAAAAATTTAAAATGTTCACTTTCTAAAGGAAAACGAGAGGTTGTTTTTAAAATTGGACCCATATTTATTTAACAATTTCAATATTGTATAAAACCAGAAATATGCTTTTATCAGTCTATTCATTACACATTTCAATTAAAGTACAATTATATTTGATAGATATTTTGTATAAACCAGTAAGTGAAAGCGTATACAATTTTATTTTTTTCTTAGAGTACCTATGATAATATTACTAGGTACCTAGTTGAATTCGTTGTATTAATAAACATGCAAATAATTTAATTTAAAGTCGATAATTTTGTTTTGTATAGTTTTTATTAGTTGTTTATTGATTGAGTTAATGTGTACTAATGCCGTGCCATGTGTATTACACATTAGCTTACATCATAAAGATTAAATGCTATTCTAAAATGATTAGGTAAATACATTCTAGTATTATACGTTACATTGCTATTGAACAGATAATATTAATGCACAAACGTTGATTTTCACCTCAAGTGCCAGAAACATACAGAAAAGCACTTATGTATATCTAGGGAGTGATCTTACTCAACCGACCGTGCTGGGGTTTATGCGTTCAAAGGATTCTAGTTGAGATATGACTTTGACGCAAAGACCACAGGAACTAAGAGTTAATTCATTATATATTTTTGAAGTATGTATTGCTTATGACATGGATTTGATTTAAAATCTCATTATAGTACATTTGAATATTCTTTTTTTGTTTAATATCAAAAATAATATAATATACATACAATTATTTACTACTATTCATTCAATAAGATTATTTATTTCTCATAGCTAAAGATAATTTATACGACAAAACAGCCTGTTAAAATATATTCCTAGAGCGATGGTCAAGAGGACCGACGTTGCTTTAACTTTTTGTTTCTGTAAATACTTTTTAGTTTTACAACACTAGAGTGCAAGTGAAAGGAGGTACTGTAAAAGTTTCAGACAACACGTGTATATCGATTGATAAGTGTATACATACGAAAATGGTACGAACAAAATATAGTTTTCATCGAGGAAAAATTCACATTAGTGGTTCAGAAAAATCACGAAAATGCGCAAATATATGGCTGTACCTACATTAATTATTGTAGGTAACATCCATATCTTATTATTAAAACATGAATATTGTAAAGTACAGTAGAATATCATAATTTATTCACATTTTTTTTTTATTTTTGACTTGCTCCTTTGGTTTTGTCCTTTTACTTAATTTCCTCAAATAACGTCTCCGATTATAAATATTTTAGGTAGGTACCTATATGTGTTCGATGCTCAGATTTCTACGAAAAATAAAAACTTTTCATTCTTTGTTGCGATGAAATGTTATGTTTCATTGGGTTTTCAACACTCCAATACTTAGGTACGTGGATGGATCTTCTATCACTTATTTTTTAGCAACGACGTCGCCAATTCGTCATATCTTTAACAAAATAATAAAATGTCAAATAAAACGAATCGTATCGGATACTTTTCTGCGGAGCTAATGTTATCCCGGTACGCGTCATTCGATTCGAAACGTGTAACAGTGTATGGATATGAATCAAATATTAGAATTGAAAAATATGACTTATTATTTTGCGAAACAATGTCGAATTCACTATAAAATTTAAAGGTTATTTAAATGTATGAATGCGTTTCCCTATTTTAAATCCCGGCGTTTGTGTTTCCGTATAAATAATGCGGGTGTTGGGCGCAGTGCATATTTTGATTTTTACAAGAATGATACTTACATTTAATGTTATTGAACCAAACATTACCGAGGTATTGACGTACGTATATATGTATATCATCGTACGAAAAGCTGTAGCCAGAATTTCATGGATATTTCACTACGGAAGTATACAATATACATATTTATTTATACATTTCAGGAGATAAAACTTTTTTGATTTTTTACTTTAACTGTTCCGACAAACAACTAGTTTTCGCAACTAACTTTTAGTTTAACTATACTTTTTGTTCTCACTGAAAACTATAATACGTACACGGCGTGAATTGTATAGTACAACACACGTCTTCGCAGTATGTAACATACTTCACAAAAATTAATTTAACTTTTCAATTTATTCTAACCGTATGATAAAGTATAATAAAAATAAAAGTTTAAGCTAAACACATGCATCAGGTTGACGCGTCATAAGATAATCAAACACGCGTGCATATTTAATGTACCGATACTAAAATTGTAATTAATAATTTTCTAGTATTAAATACAATTATTACGTTTTGTCCTCCAGTTACTGTCTGAAGAGCTGTATAATAAATTTACTTATGAAATGCAGGTACATAATATATGCATTAAAAAATATATTATGCTTACCTATCAATTTATAAACAAATTACATTTTTTTTTTAGATAAAATCCCTACGTTTTTAGTACCTATTAATTGTGACTCCGATTAAAATACGAACAGGTGGTGAAATTGTGTACACGTTTTATATTCAACAGTCGAATCAAATACAAGTTGTTGATTGCTGCATGATAACAATATTATGTGTATCGTATGCCTACTCGAACTCTCCGAACAAACGTTATGCGATTTATATAGCTTTCTTTTAAAATCGACCGATCCACGACGCGTATATTATTCGTCTTTATGACCATATAGAATAAACGGATAAAATATCCAAAATATATATATATATATAGATTCGTTTTAACCTAGATTTCTGTTCAATATTAACAATTAGACGCGATATCAATTAATTCCACGGTCTGGCCATTATTGTAATGCTTGACTTAAACTATACAGCGGTAATATTCATGAATTAAACACGAACGCCGCCGTTTTAGTTTTGAATAAATGGTATGAATTAACAACAAAAGAAAATGACTAAGCTTTTGGAAAATGAGTGATAGAGATAAGTGTAATAAAAAAAGTAATTTAAAAGTTTTTAGCGGTTATTCCTTTTTTTTTTTTCTTGATTTATGGAACAAATTCTGACGTAGTACGAACATTTCTGCAAAACGGTCGTTACCAAGTATACAATATGGTTTCATAGATAGTGGTTCGATCAATCAACATTGGTATAAGAAAACATTTATTCCTATGTACGCATTGTGGTTTTTCATCACGTTGAACCAAAATTGTTGATTGCACAACATTGTGCTGTAATGAATTGATCAGACATTTACAAGAATAACTAATAAAATCGAATAACATAATAAGGCTGCAGTTCATTAAATCGAACATTCAATTTTAAAATTTATTTTATTTAGTAGTTCTCCGTAGTTACATTTTGATATTTCTTGGGTTACGTATCGGCAAAACGTTACAATCTTAATATTAAAAAAACAAATTGAATAAGATCGCACGTAGGGGCCTATTTCTTACATGAATATTGCCTTTTCGTACTCACATTTGACTTTGGTCTGTTCAGTCCAAAAGCACACATTCCAATACGACAACACAATACAAGCAATGATCTATTATCGTTAGTCTTTTGTAATCAAACAGCTGGAAAATCCAAATTAAAAAACGTTAAATGATGCGTAATAGAAATCGTCACGAAAAATGTTCGGTCGTCGTTTTAATGTTCTGGTATACGACGCATAATAAAGTCCCACGAACACGACATATTATTTTAAAATTCCGAGTACTTTAGAATTGAAATTATTTTCGTTTAACCGTTCTACGGTGTTTAACAATGAATTAGTGGGTTGAGGTGATACGGTCGTTGTTATTTTTTTTTTTATTATTATTTACGTCGCACACACAGTCTACGCGCCGAGTCGGATCAATGAACGGCGTGACGTCAGACCGAGCAAGTCATGCTAATATTGTGTACATATTTATAGGAACATAATGTCGTGTGTTATTATTATTCGGCCGACACCCCTCAGACTTATGAATGAGAATTACCCTTGATGTTGTTTTTTTTTTCAACAGTTTTAAATCCTATATTTTCTATTTGTAGGGGTCAAATAAAAATGTAAATATTTGCTACATTTGTTTGAGTGCACCTACCCACGATCTCGAGCGAAACGTGTGCGACTTTGCTTCGTCGTAGGTTATTGTAAAACCGTTGTTGTATAATAGATTGGATGCTCTATATAATTTTTAAGAAAGGATAGCAATTTCGGACAGTTCAATATTTTCTTTTAATTTAACGTTTCGATCAATCGTTTCGAAAACAACTTTTTGGTCCGATTTTAATAAATAATATTATTCTAGGTTAATACGAAGTCCGTTCCCACAGCGTATATGTACAGTCATGAATCCAGGGGGAGCCTAAAGGGCGATAACCTCCTCTTTTGATGTATCTAAAGAAGTAATCAATAGGTTGTCAAGACAAAAGCAATGATTGGTCAAAAGAAAACTACTTAACTACTTTTTTTGTGTTATTGTTAAATTTGTCACGATTTTGAAAAAAATATATCACTTATCTTATACTTAATATGTTTTACAGTTATACGTGTCGTCTTTCAGAAGAACAAATGTACCCTTCCCCCAATTTCAGATTTCTAGACCAAAGTTTTCATGAGTACATTTTTAAAGTTATTCCAAACGATTCGATATTGTTGATAAAACTAATTTAAAGCAAAGCTTTTATATTATGTATTATGGAACAAAAATTAACGTGCTAGGAATAATAATTTTTTTAATTAATAACTTAAATCTAGTCTATCTTGATCTTTGACGTTACTTTTAATAATTGTAATATGAAAAGAATAACATAAAAAAATAAATACTTTTAAAATGTTGAGAAATAATCTAAGTGATGCCCAAAGTTATTTGTTGATTCTTAAATCGATTGATAGGATTTTTTCTTAAATTATTTTTTATCTTAAATTATTTCAATTATTTATGTTATTTCAATTCTATTGTACACATTCAGTTTTAGATTTATTTAATGCTGAAATTATTTTATTTTGTAACAATATTGAATGCTAATGGATAAATAAATTTGTTCTATTTTGTTTCTATTTGTTCTCGACATTAATTTAACAAATAAACTTAAATATTGATAGCTTACATCTTTAATCAGTTACTCTATGGTAACTCGAACAAAATGAAAAGCATTATTTAGTATTTACTTCCATTGTCACTGTATCATTTTTGAATTTTTTATTTGTATTGACGGAAAAAATATTAATAGTATATTTTGAAAAAATGATTATAATATCAAAAGCTTACTGAACTGGAAATAAAACAATTTAAATATTTGTTTACGTGTTACTCTATAGTCTGCGATCTAGTTTATGTAAATAAATATAGCACCTGTGTTAAAATAATATTTTTTTTTATTATAACTACCTGTCATACCTACATACTAGTATATTAAATACGTTTTTTTTTAAAAATATTATTATTTTTGACCTTTATTTGTTTTTAGAGTTTCATACAACGAATTAATCGCTACAAGAAAATCATCATGCCGGTGCCCAAATTGCCTTCTGATTTCCGGAGGGATGGCTTAGCTTTGATCACACGCATGGTCAGAACAAAAGACTTAGATGACCTACAGGGTGAAGCAAGCCCAACAGGACGATTCGATCCACACCAGCCAACGAAATTAAAAGTACGATTTTTTACAAATTATTTTCATCAGTTTTATGGGATTACGATAATACAAGTATATTATATTAGTGTATAATAATATAGTATACAAAATTCTACGGTATTTTATAATGCAAATGGTTCACGGATCAATGCATCGATTAATTATTTCAGTGTTGAATATAATTAATATTGTCAATGTTTCTGAGAAATCAGATGTAATAAATGTAAAGATTTTTAAATTGAACTTATATTATTTCGAGTAAAAATATATTATAGATTAGATTTATTAATTTTTATAATATTATTATGCAAAATAAGCAGCTGAATTCAATGTTTTAACATTGAAATGTCTAATGTCGGTTTAGCCAATCAGCCGTAGAAGTCTATAATGTTGTGTGTTTTCTATGAGATGTAAAAAATGATGTATATTTATAACTTTAGAAACTTTTAAAAGTGAATTGCATTACTATATTGTCAATTTGTTTCGTAGAAGTTAATGTCGAAAGGAAAATGGTACTACGTTTATTCACGACAGGTGAAAGCGATGTCGATATATTGTTCAACGGACGTAACTCGAAAAGTTCGTTTATAAAGTTTGACTATATATTCGTGAGTGGTTTGATTCCAGATTTAACACTATCCCAAATAAAAGGGCATGGTTTCGTACGTGAAAATTAATTGACGTCATTTTTTTTTTATTTCAAAACTTTTCTATTGAATTTGCAGTTGTTTTTATTATTGAAGCAATTCGACTAATTTGACGAGGGACTTTTGAAAAATTAACTCAAAAGATAGGATCTCTTTTGGAAGGATTTGTTTTAAATTCTGAAGAGTGACCAAACACTATTAAGACAATAGAAACGTTAAAAATAAAAAGGAATAATTCAATTACGAATATAATATTTAATTTCTCACTCATGAGAGCACAAAAAAAGATTTGATTACCTCTAATCAAATCCCGAACTCTTGAGAATATAAGAAAACCAAATTGTATTATCAATTTGTATAATAAAGTCTGACTCAAAATCACAAAAATTGGTCTTAAAGATCAAGTTTCAAAATTAAAATTTATTTTATTGTAACATAACTCTGATAAACGTTGTTTGTTTTTAGATTATAAGTTGAATAATATAAAAAGTTTAGCGTTGACTACAACAGCAAACTTATTAATTCAAAAGTAACTTTTAAATAATTTGTTGTCCAAACGTTTAGTTTAGGATTTATCTATTTTTACTGAAAAACAATTTTTAATTGAACGACATTATAAAGGAACATTATAAGTAAATTATTGAAGGTGAATCAAATAATCGGTCTACACAATACGAGGATTTTTAAAAACTAAAACCAATAATATCTGAATTAAAATAAAATAACCTTAGCACATATTACAATATATTAATACGACTAAACTGCGGTGTTCACCATTAATAATTGGCTGTTCTATTCGCAGTGCTTTCGGTAATTATAATAATTTCTTGGAGAATATAATCGAGAACTAATGTGGAAATAAATATCATACGACGTGACGTCCTGCAAACTGGAATCGATCGGAGTACTCGTGTTTATAATACAATCGACATAAAAATAAATCGTAAAAACTACTATGGTGCGTATCTCTGCAAAGCTTTCCCTGCACTCGGCAGTGTACTTAAAAAAAAAAAAAAAAAACACACCGTTACTGGTTTGGAATAATGTGTATCGTTTTATAGCAGCAGTGTTCTAAAACCATAAAAATATTCAAAACGAGAACAACTTTTGGCCAGTATAAAAGTACACCGCTGAGTTGTAGTGCGTGCGTTTCAACGTTTGCATATCAAAATATTATCTCCTTTGACGACGAACCGGTGCCACGCGCAACGCCGTCCTACGCCTCTTTTGCCTTTTGAGATCGCTTGAAACGGGAACGGTCCTGAGGATAGCAAAGTTAAACGCCCCTTCGTCTCTCGCACGTCGTCCGCACAATCTCTCCGCGTCTAATTCAGTCCGCTCATCGCGACCGACGCACAAAGGGGCAAAGCGACGAGGTGGTAGCAACGGCGCATAATGATATACATATATATATCGAGTCCGGTGCTCGCGGCGGCATAATATTATTTACCTACAACGCACGCACACGCACACGCACACGCACACGCACACGCACACATATATATATTATCACGACGTGTGCCAGGTGATCGTATATGTGATGGCGTTTACCTACGTACGAGGTAAAATATTGATTAGGCGAGACCAACCTGACTCGAGTAGGAGGCGGTATATGCGGTATACTCGCGGGCGGCGCGTGGAGGACGGTTGCGGTCGGTCGGTCGGCGGGGGTGGCAAGGGCGAGAATGCCGCCGCCGGTCTGTTGAAAGGGAGAATCGTAGGGCCGAAAACATTAACATATATTGCGCCCAAGATATTATTATTATTATTTCACCGTCGCAGGGCTATACTGCACTACGCCGCTTGCGTGTTCACGTCGCTGTGCACGTAGGCGTGTGTGTGTGTGTGTGTGTGTGTGTGCGTATTTCTCTCTAGACATACACGTGTACGCGCAATAAACATTGTCGTGTCGTGTCCAAGTGGAAATAACAAAAACAAAAAAAAAACGAAAACCCCCAAAAAAACCCAAAAAACACGAGACGAGCAATAAACCGAGTTAAGTGGAAAATATAATAATATATATCATCGTAATAATACGTATATACTAATCCGCCGTATGAATGTCGGACCGAAGAGCAACGACCCAATTACGCGAGAGGTTACACACCGTGACAAATCGCCGTCCGTCACCTTCGGTTAACGCGACAACTGTTGAAATGTTTGCTATGGCGAAACGACATTTTTCTCGTATATTTGACGACGACGACGACCCCTTTTATGCGACCGCCAGAATTCCGCGGGGCGCCAGCTCGTCTGCTCGCTGGATCGCCCGAAAACCGCGGGAGACCGTTCGATATTTCCCGGGTCTTTTCGTGATATAATATTATACTCCTCGATATTCATAAATTTCAATGCGCCACCCAGACAATATCCATATCGACCGCAGCCGCTTGATGCCCGATCTTGTGCAAAACGAGGCTCGATATTATTATGCTTACAACTGACGACGTCAGTATTAAAATATGTTTTCGTGATCTACACGATTTATTCCCCCCCCCCACCAAAAAAAATCGTCAATCGGTTCATCTCAGAAACAACATTATAACTATACGGCGACGATTCACGTTTTAAAATCGTTGTACCGCGCGTAAGAGAGAACCCGATACGGAGAAGATAATAATATTGTCACGCGTATGGTAAAATCGTCTTAACCACGTACTATGAGATACTATTCTGATATTATTATTATTACGACCTGTTACACTTTGTGGCGACGATCGAGTAACATTTCGAGGTTATGAGTAATTATTATGCGCACGACAAACCTCTGCGGCGTTACCCGTAATATACCTATTTTAGGCTTAGACAGACGAAACGCGTACAATTCAGGTACCTAATGCACAATATTGTTGTTGTAAAGGTACTGGTTTTTATTGGATATCAATAATTTACATAATCACCGATCAATATAGTATAATATTATGAATTATTAACGCCTGTTCCGAGAATAACTGAAAAACACAATATTTTAACCTTGTTCCGTATATCGAATTGCATAGTACCCATACGTCCTGCATATAATACTATGTTGGATTTATAAATAAAAATCGATTTTAATAATTCACTACACGACGTTTTGTTCGAAACAGCGCGTATTTTCTATAAAGTCGGTTTTATTTTAATCAACAGATCCAATTTATTATAATAGATTTTATTTTTCATAATATTATGGTCTAGTGTAAGACGTCTAAAGTAAAAATATTACTAAGAGTACATAATGATACCATTACATAATATGATATATCAAATTATGTAAAACGCTAGTCAAAAATAGGTAAACTAGTTTGACATTATCTAGCTACAGCTGATATTATTTATACTATTGAAACGCTATATTAATTATATATCGTTGTAGTTGGTTTTTTTTATACGTTTATATTTTTTCCGATATCAGCGTTGTTTATAAAGTCATTAAACCACCCAAATTGTTTGGGCCACATCACACGACGTCAAATAATAACCACTAATAGAGTGTGGTAGCTTTGTAAATAAAATCAGCGAAATAGTATTAAAAATGTATTATAAACACTGCAGTTGCTCGTTATTGTCGTTATTATTCATTCGAACAAATACATAATTTATATTATTATCTAGCCTTTTCACTGCTGGTTATAACGTTTTCACCTTAATTCATGATTGCACACCGTAAAAATGTTGATAAATCATTATAGAATAAAAATGATAAAATACAATATTAAGTAGGTAGGTACACTATTAATTTTACATGAATATATTTTTACAATATTATACTATTACGAATAAGGAATAGTCTTCAAAAGAAAAAAATGAGTATAACTGTGTAACCATGTACATTTTTATCCTTTGAACGATTTAGTTTAAAAATTATATAAGGCTCCTATAGTATAGTTATATTTTAATGGCATAGTTAAATAATTGTTCAAATGACAGTGAACTTTATTTCTATTTTAATAATTTATTTATTTGTCCATGCCATTATGAAAGTCATTGTTTCGTTTAATTAAATAAGTAAGTTACATGTATAAAAATATATATAACATTATAAGACATAATTAAGATTTTAAGAAACTTTGAGGATTGCATGCATATATAATTACAGCTATGATCCGACTAATATAAATAATATAATTTAATAATAGTGGTTTAGTTGTGTACATTATGTTAAGTTTATAACTGCGTTGGACAGATTAATTAAATTTATAATCAAGCATTCTTGATTTACTCATAGTATTATTATCTTTAGACAATTTTGTGGATTTTTAATATTATAGTATGTATTTTATATATTTTATATTAAAAATCGGAACAACTTTTAGTTAAATTGTGACATTTTTGCATTTTATGTTTGGTTAAACTTGTGTATAATTCCAAGTACTAAAATACTAAAACTCATTTTATCTCAATACGAAATCATATTTTAATAACAATTGAATCCTAATATGAGAAATCTTGAGAAATAAATGAATAATAATAATAATAATAATAATAATAATAATAATAATAATATTGTCGTTATCTGTTTTTCAATCAAATTTAAAAAATGTTCTAAATTTAAACACTAATAAAAACTTTATCTGTTGCCTTATTCTGAATAATAACAAATAAAAATAATTATTTAAAAAATGTTTATTGCATAATATATTGTGTTTTTTAATTTAAAAATTTAACTTGAACATAACAGTAATTCGTCCTTTTTTAAATTATAAAAAATAATGTAATTTATATCAAATATTTAGAATTTTCATTTTTAGAATTGCAAAAAAGTGACCAAATTGATTTAATTAAAAGCTATAGAAGTGCAGAATCGTAAAGCTGTTTTTAACTGACAAACAACTTTCTACGAAAAATAAATAAAAGCTATTTTAAAACCAATATTTCTATCACTCAAAACAGAAGCAATTAAATGTATACTTTTTTTTTTTATACACCAATATTAAATAAATATTTTATTTCTACTAAATATGTTCATTAGTAGGTAGTAAGTGCGGATGTTTTTCAAATTGTTTTCTGTTATTTAATCTTTTTAACATTAATTCAAAATAAAAAATACTTTCATGCATTTTTCAGCACAGGTACTTAAACAAAAATAAATTAAATAAAGCCGACGGCGACCGCCACGTAAAGGAAAATGCTCAAATTTCAATTGGATAGTAACTCTACCTACGTTCGCTTTTTTATTTACTTCGTGTTGTGTGCACACACCCGACTACCTTTTAAAAAGAAATTCGATTTATTCATTTGGACAATATCATTGAGATTCGCAATATACCTAAATAATATAATATGATGGCGATACGCACGTATTGATGTCCAGCGTCTAAATATTTTAAGCCACGTGAATGATTGACATTTCCATAGGACTATTGCTCGAACAACACTTGACAAGTTAGTGATGGCGATATTGCATATTATGATATGAAAGTATTAGGTATTTTTTCATTCGTCGAAACATCAACTTTCAATTAATAAATTGTGCGATGAAGGTAAAAAAAAACAATATATTTATTTTCTTTTTCTTTAAATGATCAAATTATTCTACTATACAGGGATGATGTATCTACGCAGGATTTTACGATTTTTCACTTAAATTATATTTAAATATGTCATATATATCTCAGACATTCTCTGCATATATAACACTTAAAGAGTCGTATACTCATATACTAGCATCTATTGCGACAGTTTCATTTTTATGTATTATAATATATTTCTATTTTTATTCTTTATTAGACATTTGTAAAAATAAATGTTTTATTACAAAGGTTTCCATATTATATTATGACCTTAACATAGCCAGCGGTCTAACAGCTAGCTATAATAGTTACAGAGGCTCATTTTTTTAAGTCGTTGATACTAGGCTATAGGAGTAATTAGGAAAATTGTTTTTTTTTTGGGGGGGGGGGCTAAAAAAGATAAGCTGCTTAGACAGTATGCAAGTGGGGACCGCTCTGCTAAACATTAGAGGTTGTGTGGGTCACTGTAATGGATGTGTTAAATTTGAATTAAAATGATTAAAACCAATTTATACGAAAAACGATTCTGAGCGAAAATGATCTGTCAGCCTATATTACCTTAACTATGTTTTAAGACATTATTGCTGTTGAAGACATTATTTATTTTACTATTTGATCAGTAAGAGAGTAGGTTAAATTAACTTAACATTTCATTTAATATCATTTTAAAACTGCAAAACCTACGAATAATATTTTTAAATTACAAAAGAATAACTAAAATCGTTATTCTCCATTTGAATATCTAATTTCATCCAAATTTGCCTATAAATAGCTCAAAAAGAATACAAAATATTTTATATCATTTTTTATTCATTTATCAAAAAAGAAGCTGATGTAAATAATCAAAGAACTTTAGTGTTCTAAAAGGTGATGATAGACACAAAAAATAAAAAACACATCATTGTAAAATCAATACAGTTAACGCCCCAAATATTGTGTTTATGAGGTGGACGTAAATTATGTGATGTCTTCTTTGAATATTTTATGGTATTTGAAATAATAATATTGATTGGACTGATTTATTAAATGAGATTGGTATTCATAGGTACCTATTAGGTACTCATAATTACTCAAATAGAAATTTGAATGTATTTTTTGTACCTTTTTATAAATAAAAATATGTACTGTAACTTTTTCCGATAGCGCTTTTATTATTTAATTCAATTTGTAATGATGTCGATTTCTTTGAGAATTCCACGAACCTTTTAGAACGATAGCTTTATCCGTATTTTCAAACAGATTAATCATTATGTCAACATTATTATGTTTTAGTATTTAAATTCAAACTAAATTAATGTATTTCATACTTTGGTAGTTCTCGATTATTAATATAATTTATGTTGCCCGTAAAAATATAAAAATAATATGTGTCGTTTACTGAAAATAGATAAAAACATAAACATGGTTCATGTAAAAAAACTAAGCACTTGAAATGATTTTTTTAATGCATAAAATACTTTTTTTTTGCAGACTCGTTTTTTTTTTTATCTTAGTTATTTTGTAGACGTTTTAATCGTCGTTATATAATCATCTACAAAGTGTCAATCTTTCGCTTGGTCGACCGTGACGACCGCTAAGCAATTTTTTTCTTTCTAAAAATCAACAACGCCATCCTTATTACCGGTTTTATTTAGTCGTCGATCACTCCTATCCAATCGGATAGTTATTTTTCGTAAGCGAAAAAAATAACATTTGTGAGTAACATAATAATATATACCTGTGTAGGTATAATATATAGCCATATAGGGGTATCTAGTATCTACCTCATAAAGTCACATTAAACGCCAAAAATATCCGAATCAAACGCGTGTGCCTGGTTTTTTTTTTTACGACGGAATCGATCACACCTGACCGTACAAAAGTATTAGTCATATATTATTCGAGTCGACCATAAACAGCGTAAAGGCAGAATGCTGACGCTCTTTACATATCTATGTATTTATGCGTCATTTTTAAAATTTTTTTTTACAATTATAGTGGTCATGGCGTACGACGACGTTCGTCGAAAATTAAAACGCACATCGTAATAATTATAACACTACACCGCAGGCATACCGATACCTGCACTACCTACTCGAGTAAACAAAACTGACGAAATATTCGCGTAAAATTCAAATATTTACTTGTGCTCGCGAAAAATGAATATTTTTATTTTTATTATTATGAAAGCGTCCATTAGGCAATACAAACGAGAAAACTACTGTTTGAATTAAACGTCGAATTCGTGAAAAACAAACTGTAGTTTTATTACAACAAATACAAGACAGTGTTGTATTCGCACAGACTGATATAAACACGAGCGAGACATTTGATATACGACGCGTTTAATTAATATTATTATTTAATATTTGACGAATATTCCGCGTGTAGCGTACTACTATAATACTACTACTACTATAGACATCCGTGTAGCGAAATTGCCTACACGACGTGCCGCGACACTCAAAAATCAATATCGTCGTCCGGCGTCGGAAGTAAACAGTTTATAACACGAGTTTTCTCTTAAAATCGCGACAACGAATTAAACAAAAAACCTTTTCGGTACAATTTTTACTTTTCAAAAATCACTATCACTTTGAACAAATTCAAGTCCTGTTCAATTAAAATACGATATAATATCATAATAATATTATATAATATTAAAAACGTCGGATAAATTGTAAAATTAAAAGTTAATTATTTCTCAGAGGTCACACGTACTACGCATAATAATTTATTATTCATTATTCGGCCTACATTATATTTTTAATTCACGAAACGCTCGTATTATAATATGATATAATATTATACCGTTTACGATTCGTGGCGGACAATTTATTATAACAATACTGCTTAATACAATATTATTTTTTTTTTAACTATTAAACGTCTATAATGAATGAGGTCCATATTAGTGTCATAATATCAAAATATGTCCACACTAATGTTTTTAATTTTTTTTTTTTGTTTACAGAAATGTCTGAACACCATCGACTTGACCTCTCTAGGTGTGGGCTCTTGTCTGGGGACAGGCATGTATGTGGTCACCGGACTGGTTGCTAGGAGATTTGCTGGCCCTGCGGTCATCCTCTCGTTTATTATAGCCGCTGTAGCGTCACTGTTTTCCGGTAAGAGAGTACAAAATATAATCAGACTTATATGCAATATAATATTATTATTGGTGTAAACATCGGTGATGTTTATATTATATTGGTATAATATTGAAAAAAAGTAAACGTCATCAAGTTTAAAAACTGAAACGACATACTCATTTTAGATGAAAATATTATAGATATAATAATATATTATGACGTGTTTAACCCACGTCAGAATTCACTATATCTACATTGAAACGAAAACGAAATATCTGAAAGTTAACATCTCATTTAATCGAGTATTTTCACCGTTTTTCACCGAACACGAGCGACTAAAACGACTAATCAACATTATAGTTTTGTCCCGCGTGCACGTAGGAATCAATCGGATTACACGTTTCTTAATATTGTATATTAATTTACTGTCCACGAGGTCCGTTTGTCCTACCGGTCCGATCTCATCGAAATTGTCTATACTTATTCGTTCTGGTCAAATCGACGGTTTTAATCCGTCCGTATACCAGATTGAAGGTTCTAATTCGTTCACACGCGGCTTATGGGTTAAATCTGTGCTATCCAAATAGACGGCCCGAATTCGTCTATTGGTCGGGGGGTCGACGGTTTTGATCCATTGAGTTCGGGTGGATTGTTTCAAAACGTATGAAACTAAATTAAAAATACCAGTTTCGAACGACACGACACGTATAGTATGTTATTTTGAAACATTTTCAGAAATCAGTTCGTTTCGTTTTTAATAATATAGTATTGCGTACACGGAGTTCAATTAAAAACATATTTTATAATATTACAAATATAAATTTAGTTTTGAAAAATGTGATTATTAAAAAAAACATTATGTAATCGTGACGCGTTGTCGTTATTATTAAATTAATATATTTTTATTAAATTCTAAACAAAGATAACTTTTCATAATAAAAACAAATTATGAATATTTAAAGTTTAAACATGGTCACTATATGACCGACGGCGACGGTTGTTCACTTATATTTTTTAAGTGGTGTTTAATATTTCAGTATTAATATATTATTATTTTACTAGTTACCTAACTCTTAATTTGAAATACTGAAGATATCATATAAAAATTCTAGATAGCAGATTGCTATGTCTTATACGTATATTATGTAAAATAACTTCCTTTAATAAAATAGATGTCATTCGTTATCTTAGAGGTGACCGTTTATAAATAAAAATTATATGATAAGTGGTAAGATTCTATTAAGAAATGTAAACACGTAAATATTCAATTAATTTTAAATTACAACACGTCTTATTTAAATATATATTTTTCATTTTTAATGAAGTATCTGTAAGCAGAATCAGAGTCGGGATCAAAATAATAATTGTCTATTAAAATTAAAATTAAATTATAAATTAAATAGTAAAGCACGAAAACTGTACATCATAAAATAAAACCGTTGATTCATGACTTACGTTCATAATATATTTGATATTATCCACCATTTTATTAGTGACATTATTACATACCGAAATCAGATATCTAGAATTTTTACATAGTACCTATATGGTACTTGAAGTCTGAAACATGCATTGTTAGATTAAATCGTAAAATTCAAATTAACTTTGTGAGTTGAAACCAACGATCCGAATTTTATTGGTAGCGCACGCATAGACGCATTTTCAGTTATAATTTAATTTTTAATTTCCACAATCTGAAATTTTTTGTTGAACAATAAATGGATGAGCGAGTATTCATGTTATAAAGTATCAGCTAGCCCTTTGAAATATTCCGGATGGCCGCGATTACAACCCTCGAATCCGGATCGTTGGTTTCTAGTATACTTTTTATATCCTCAAATCCGGATTATCCGTTTAAATCGTCTCGGAATCGAATCGACGTGAAACGAGAAAAAAAATACTAGTTTAAATAATATTATACGAACTGCGTGGGTATACGGATTTTTACAACGTTTTTCGTCGTCGTACAGTAATAAAATGTAAAAGGAACCGAGTTCAAACCAAATTCACCGTTTGTTACACAACCATACGTCCTATTATAATATGTCTTAATTTGCGTTCCGTCGATTTCAACTGCAGTTACCCAAAACCCTCATATTATGAGTTTGAATTGTTCTAATAAATATATATAGGTACTAATAATTGTTAGATCTGATAATCGCGGAGACGTATAATAATTTATATTGAAATTCCGTGAAAAAAAAAAACAACAACATGTAACACTTAATAATATTGTATTTCGTTATCTCTTTTGCAGGTGCGTGTTACGCCGAATTCGGAGTCCGAGTGCCGAACACTTCCGGTTCCGCGTACATGTACAGTTACGTGACCGTCGGCGAGTTTATAGCGTTTCTGATTGGCTGGAACATGGTGCTCGAGTACCTCATAGGGACGTCGGCGTGCGCGTGCGCCCTGAGCGCGAGCCTGGACTCGCTCACCAACGGCGCCATCAGCACGTCCGTTCAGAATTACGTAGGATTTCTTGGTGAGTACAATATTATAATATTACGCTGCCGGCGAGAGGAGTTTTGACGATTGTATATAAAGCGACATATTACCTATGCCGTATAGTAATATTTTGGATTACCGAAAAACGAACAGAGTTAAAAATATAATATATTATACCTTCCTTCCTAAATGTACGAGGCTATTCGAGTGTGCGCCGACGGTCTACTCGACGTGAAAAAATTCATTATTGAACCATCGTGGTGTTCCCTGTAATACTATACCATCGTATTATATTTTTACGATGATTTTTAAAAGTGTCTCATAATTGTATATTGCAACAAAGTGAGGAGTTCGCTGCAAATCCGTTTTATTAATACTAAAACGAAACACGTACACATAATTCTCATAGGTGTAATAACAAAAGATTTAAACTACCTGCAGAGGATTAAATGTATTTTATTTAAGTAACCCATATAACTAGATAATTTGAATAAAACCCCCGGAGGCGCACGATTCACGATGTAGGTACACGTTTGAAAAACATATTGAGCGACAATTCCCTGCGAAATTCCTTGCGATTGTGGAAGTAAATGGCTCGCCGGAAAATTCCTCTTTAAAAATGTATGTAATAAATGGACTCCTAAATTTTCTGCTCCTAAGACTATATGTCCAAAAATCTCTGACAGTACGTTAACATGCAAAATTCACAGTCTCTCAGCCACCCCTAACTACATTATTAAAAAAAAAAAAAAAATCAACTACCATTTAATATGGGGCTAACACTTCTCTAGGTACTTTTTTTCTCCAATTTACTTTCAAATTCCAACCTTTTCCTCTAATAATCAAGATCAGATACCTCCTATATACTCTCCCAAAAACGGGATTCAATAAAAAAATTGTACGGTACCTTGCAACAATACAGCTGATAATGCATTTTCTGATAAATAATTTAAATCTACAAAATTTCTCAAGTGCCCTCTTAATATTAAAACTCCAAGGTGAGACTTCAATCCTAACCTCATAATATGTATAATATATATATAATATATGGCTTGAAAATATATAAAATGCATCCATATTATAATAAAATAAATTGATACATCGATATATTTTATAATCTTATTTGGTTATTACCTATGGTACGAAAGAGCAGAGCTATAAAATAAACTTAGTACCTATACAAATTTGTATTGGTTTTATATTATTCATTTATATTTTCAAAAATGTATTTTTTTTTAAAGTATTTTTTTCCCAGACATTATTATTTGAAAGTAAATGTGAACCTTTTAATATTGATTTGTTATTGGTATATTATACTTATTTTACTTTGATTTATTTATATCGGAGGTATATGATGTATCAATATTTATCCGATACGGGAGTAATTCCAGTAAATTATGTAATTAAAGTAGGAAAGCCATTCGATTGTGAGTGGGTAGGCAATGCAGTCAATGCAACATAAACGTTAAATACGGAGAAGATGAAAAGTCGCGATGGACGATGGGTATTTATATCCCGTTTCGGTATAAAGCATTAAAGCGTATTAAAGCAGCACTGCCGTCGTGTTATTAATATAATAATATAATATTTTGAAAGGAAGGACTCGGCAGTATTTTTCGTATCCGACGAACGAGGGTTTTAAACCCGAAAATATATAAACCACTTTCTCGTAGAGACTCGCTGTGTTGTTATTATTACCCGCTGGTAGGGAAAATAATATATAATACGACCGAAATAGGATTTCCGTAGTTTTTTTGCCGTTCACTCGGAAACTTGTCGGAAGTTCCGAAAATAATAAATGCACATCGGTCGTAGACGCATGTGCCTATACGATATCTGCCTCCATCGATTTTTTTTATTCGTATTCCACACTGCAGACGACCGCCGCCGCACACACGATATTATAATAATAATATAATAATACGCTCGTCGATGCGATATATTGTAAAGCTCGGGTAACCGCGCGCCGCCGAGGCTAATATTATATTTATATTTGCGCGTCACGGTCGCAATGCCGTGTGTTCGTTTAATCCGGGTGTACGATATAAATATTAAAAAACTCTGGTGGCAGCAGATTCGTCGTTGCTGTTGCACAGAAATAGGAAGAGATGACGGGATGATAATATTATTGTTGTCGCCGTGGACAATTATTATTATAAATACGCGGTTTTCTGTAGAGGAGATTATAATACTATTGAGCCGCGCGAGGAGTGGAAAGAAATAATGTTGAAAAGTAGGCCATCGTCGTGGTCTCGCATCATACACCTACAAAATAATATATAGTATTATATTATAATATTGTAGTGCGAGTGAAATGAGTGTATAGCGACTATATTATTATGATATACTACGTTCGAACGGTTAAAAATAAAATATAAAAACTGCTTTGGGAAAAAAACGTTATTGACTCTGCGTCTCGCATAAAAAGAAAAATCATATCCGGAATAAATATTAAAATTTTCAATTTGTGTAATAAATATTAATACGTTTGAAATAACAAAATATATTATATATGCATCATATATTTCCCTATAAATAGATATTTGAGGATAACGAGAGCTTATTTGTATGTAATGATGACAAAATGAAGGAAATAAAAATATTCGTGATTCGTTTTATTTATATATTATGTACATTTATATTTTCCAATTACAATCTCTTGCCGTTTTCCGATTTCGTGTTCAGGCCAAAGAAATATAAATTTTAACAAAAATAAGTGTTGGGCAAAAACTTTCAAAAAAAAACTTCCAGTCGACAGAAAACATTTATTAAATATTTTGTTATTCTTTTTTTCTTCCTTCAACAGCTACCCCCCCCCCCCCCCCCCAAAAAAAACACTGCTGCTAATAAGAAACCGGTAATAAATTTATTATTGTTTTGATCATTTCAGTAAAACATAATTTTATAAATATCAATTTGCATTGGAATTTATAACTATTGGATGTGGATTTTAAATTGACAATATTCAAATTAATAAGAGTTGTACATTTTAAATTGTATGATTGGTGTTTCAGTTCGTCCATTCGTTTTTCAATAGACACCTATAATATATCAAAAAAATATGTTACATATCTCACATATTTAATTATAACATTCAAGGAGGTTTGTATCTTTTATCTTCACCATTAAACTGTCATGTATCATTTGTTTCATATTTTATTTTAACCGAAATGTATATCATTTCTGCATTAATTTAGTTTTACATTAATTATAATTACGAGAATGAAAAATGAACACGATACTACACGGTTTTTTTGAATACAAAAAAAAGTTGTTTCTGTGTTTAAAAAAATGTTGTTTAATTCACGTATTTATGTGACGCTTGTATTAAAATAAAACGTTTTGAATAAATCTATAACTTTTTTTATAATGTTTATTTAAAATAATTATAAAAAGTTTTTAGCTTACACTGAATGATTAAAGAAGTATTTTTTATTAAATTACTTTTAAACAAATCATATTATAGAATTTATTTATATTTTCGTATGGATAGCCGTAGAATATAATATACTGTTTAAGTCACATGATACATAATCAATGATAATAATAGTAATATTTCATGAGTAAATAAAATTTTTTTTTTTTTTTTTATTTATTTAATTATAAAATGTTTCAGCACAAAAAGTGCTATTACAAGTAATTTTTACATTTAAATTAAATTAGGTGCATGCATTTTTATATTGGTATTGATAGTTGACTAAATTATAGTTATAGTTTAAGTGTAACGTGTATTCTAAATAAAAATAAGAAAAACATTAATTATTCAGTATCTAGGCATAATTTCATATTTTATAAGTTTTTAAACTCTTTCAAATAAGTGTTTTAGTATGTTAGGATCCGACTAGGTCACTGTTGGTTTTAAAATTAAGTTTTTTTAAAATATAATATTCTCACATTTTCGGATAATTTATTGAACAGTTATTAAAATATAACAACGTTATAGCACATTTTAAAATTTTTCTGCAGTTTTAATAAAATCGGAAAACTTGGAATATATAACTGTAAAATATTATTCGGCAGCACGTTTTGTTATTCAAATGTATGAACAATTGTTCTAAACTTTATTACAACCCACACACACAATGCAGTAGCTTGCTCGACGTGTTAAGAATATGAGATTTTTTTTTATTCTAACTTAAAAAAAAAATGATGTCTTATAAAATAAATGGGAGAAATAAATAAATATTATATGCAAATATTTATGCTTTTTAATGTGTTTAAACCGAATACAGATTTAGTACAATATAGTATTTGATATAATTTATGGTAATAATATAGTTATCACTTCTTAATATGTTATGAACGTACGATATTTGTAATTTATTTATTTTTTATTATAATAACCTGATATTGAATTACATTTTATAAAAGTTATTATTAATTGTGTGTACTATAGTAGTTGATATTGTTATTAAATATTCTTGACAAATAATTTTATTAGTGCGTGCACCTAAAATCTAAATCGATAATAATTACCTATTTTGAATAATTTACCGAATTAGTTTCCACTCAAGCACTCGAGGTAGTTTTTAGTCAATTAACTTTAAGTCGGTGAAAACTGAAAATATAAAAATAACAAAATACCTAGTCCCTTAATTTCGTTATCTTTTTAATAAATATTTTATAAGCTTTTCAAATGTCTTACTAACTACGTATAAAATATATATCACACTGAAAATGAATATGTAAAACTGTATAGAATAACTAAAACCAAATTTGAATTATTAAAAATAATACTTATTACCTATTAAAATATACAGACTTTTGTATTGACATTTATTATTATTATCTGTATAAAATTAGGAATAATGTAATATAATGTTCACGTAATACTATATTATGAGATCATATTTTAAACTGCAGTTCACAATTATTATAATACATGTACAGTAATTAACAGTTAATTGCTATAAATTATCTGTTTTTTTGATTATCGAAAGCGACTCTCAACATTCAATGTACCTACTTCGTGATAAATATAAGTTTATATATAATATATATTATGATAATTTCCATACATTATATTATACACAATATGTAAATATTATTATAATGTATAGGTACTGAATATGTAAATAATTAATATCACTTTATGTGGTTTATTGTCGACGATGTTGATTTCGGTTGCCATTTAAAACGACGATTTTACATATTATTATTTTTAAAGTACGTCCACCGAGAGAATGCGCACAAACCAAAACGCGTCGTACTCCACTGCAACCGCCCACACCATCACTCCACGACTACAGACGAATTCTCTCGACGAACCGAGTACAGGAAACATTATAATATGTACATAGTTTATTGTTTTGTTATTAAATTACCCGCAAGACATCGTTCAAATGTCGATCCTATAGGAATTATTCCGAAAAGTAACGTGATCGAAGACACTATTATATTTGATGTGTATGCAGTCTGAGGTAATTCGATTATGATGATGGAAACGTTTTTGCCGTGAGCTCAAACAAAATATTTATACGCAGTTTTTTTTTTTATATCTATTTACCTCTCAGTGCAGACGTACCGTTTTGTTTTTTAAGAAATAAATTAAACTTTTACATCACACGAAAAAAAAACCTAAAACTTAACACCTACGCGGACTTTTGGAATACTGCGCAGTGCAGGGTCACCTAGGATTTTCCTCGAGGGGGTAACACGCCACTCACACACACACGTGTTTATTATAATTTCGTCACAGAATAATTGTATAATACATTTAAAACGCGTTATTTTATTAGTACAACAGTTGTACTCGCATTGTAATAGTATTAAGAAACAAAACAAAGGTGGAACGTGGAAGGGGGTGTCGTATATAAATGTATAATGATGCCTGCTGAAACACTCCTCCCTTGTACGTCACTGCTGCGACTATACCGCACGTTTTTCCGTGTCCACATTGGCTTTTCTTTCCTACCGAGATTATATTTAATTATTTATATATACAATACAAGGCTCTGGACGTAAAAAAAAAAAAAAACATCAACCGTGAACTCATAATTAAATTATGTTTATTCGAAAAGAACGGACCTAGAATTTTAATTCTGCCGTATTTTTTAGTCCAACAGTAACGAATGTGTTTTAATCCTTAAAAAGGTACCTATAATATTAATACTACGAGTTCTCGTATATTCGTTTCGTTTTGTTGTTTTTACTCAGTAGGATCGGAGTTTATCAATGCGATATCAAAAGACGTAAAAAAAGGCCAACACTGCAATTTGCAATTTGTATTGCATTATACTATTTTATGGTGCGTACATTTTATTAGTACGCTCGATTCAATTTTCTTTTATATTTCATGAACATTTTCACCACATTTCTGCGATGGTTTGTGATTTCTGTAACGAAAAATTACTCTCTTTACTATTAAATTTATAATTAGCAGCATAAATTTTGTTTTATTTTAATTAAATTAAATTAAATCGTTTCGTGTATACTATTACAAATTATACTATGACAGGATCAAAGTCCAGAGGTATATGCGTCCTATTATTGCACGCATTCAAAGATCACAGAGCGCGTTTGATATACGGATTAAAAACTGAAATATAATGAAATAATTTTTTTCTCATTAAATCCCACGACGAAACACAAGTTATATAATAGTATTATTAGGTTTATCGAAAAATGGTCGAAAAATTGATTGTTGGAATACGGAACAAAAGTTTATTTTTAAATATTGTTTGTTGCGTAACAATATATTTTTGTCAATCGAAGTATCGTCCCCGAAGAATCGGATGTGACAATTCTATGATTTGAGTTTTGATTTTCTTGTCCGAAAACTACTTCCAAGTTCCAAGTAATTAATTCCAGCACGGTGCACGTTTCAATTATCTTGTTTATTCTTAGGACAAAATATTATATTTTTATTAATACTACGACTGTGTCTGACTTCCTAAATGTACGTTCTTAGAACTTCCTATATTATGTGATTAAGTATTTTATCACCAAGATTTTAAAACGCTTACGTCTTTGTTGACGATTTGTTACGTTTTTTTTTTAAAACAACCGGTGGAAAGTTCAATTATTTGAACAGCGGTAAAATACAACATCTGTCACCTACAGTTGGATACCAATAAAATACCCTATGACCAAATGTATACATATCTGTTGGCAACTGGACCACATATAGGGAGGGGGGGAGTCCGGATGGAGTTATTTCCCCAAAATGGCTAATTTTGTTATTATTATTATTATTATTTTATTTAGGAGGGGGACCCCTATAAAAGAGTTTCCAGATGATTTGGGAACATAATTTCCAAACGACATCACACTTTCAGAATTCATTAAATTTAGCCAACACCAAAAGTATAGAATAATTAATGTTTGTGTGTTTTTAAAGAGAAAACGATTTTATTTAAATGTATTCTCATACTGTCGCGGATTGTTCAAATGGAGCGTTCCTTCTCTAATTTGAATAGGATAAAATCTATTTAAAATCTAGATTCTAGAAGAAAGTTTAAATTCATTGAATTAAAATTACGAAAATGGAAGCAGAAATGATGATGAGCGTTAACTAATTACAAATTGGCCAACCAACAGTCACGGCGTGAAGCTTAATACTTTTTTTGGACAGCAACCTAATTAGTAACTTTTTTTATTTTACTGCACGGTATTATACCTGTGTGTTAACAGTTAATAAATAATGATATATAAATAATTTTTGATTTTTCCGAGAAAAAAAAAGGAAAGCAACTAAAATATATTTCTATAAAAAAAAGAGAATCATTGTGATGGCATAATAATATGTAGTGGTGAAATAATTTTGCACCTAGGGCAAAATAATAAGCGGTTGATTAATGTTTGTCGGTCGGGAAACTTATAAAATGATGCAAAACGTCTCTTACACTGTATTTTAAGTCCTCGTCGGTACAGGTTTTTTTCAATACATATTTTTTTTAAATCTACTGCAGTAGATGTATACGAAATTTTAGCACTTTCGACAACTACGCCATGTTCATCGTGGCGGGTTTATTTGATTAATTTTGACTGCCGCGTCTCGTCGACCACGTTTACCACTATCACGCAAAAATAAAATACAGTACGAGTATATAATATTATATTTTTACTTGCACACGATTCAAACTAAATACGCGAATATGGGTTAATCGTAAACAGAAATATTTATTTAAAACACCTTTCCCATATTAAAGCAATAATGCATGACCCAGTTATCGATTAAGCAATTTTGGCAAGATTTTTTTCGTAGTATTATTGTGGATCGTTATATTAAAGCTCGTTAAGCTAGATTTAAATTAAGTTATCCAAGATTTTGGTCGTTTAATTCGTCGCAGAAACAAAACCGACCTCGCTGCTTTTACAGAATAGCTCCGGTATGGTAGCTAGGATCAAGTGGGGGTGGTATGAATTGGAAAATCTTAATCCAATGTAATATAAATTTACTTGTTCTACTTTTCGTCGTCGAAAAAAAATACATTAACAGAGTTGCTTTTAGTCGGATAGTTTGAAGTCACTAATGGCGTGTTTAACAAGATTAGAAAACTATTTATAAGAATTTATTATTGGTTTTTTTTTTTAGAATTTTAAATTCAAACTTGTTTGCCCTTCTTACCTTAAGCATAGATTCATTAACTTGTAAATAATATATACAACTGATTCAATAGGTATTATTTTTTTTATAACTTATTTAATATAATAATAAGATAAAAAATAATCATATTTCTACTAGAAATATCATTTTTTCAGTGTATTCTGGTTTTAAAAAAAAAAAATTTCTCAATAACATAGGCATCTGCTACCATTAACGTAATATGTCGTATTTTCTCAAACATCACTCGAGACATATCGCTCGTAAAAATAATTTGGATAAAAGTTAAATAATTTAAAATATCTGAGAGACTGGTAGGAGGTAGCTGACAAGTGATTGTGTCAAGATTATATCCATAAAATAACTATAATATGTTTTGTCTGTGGAATTTAAACAGTGAACAGATGTTAGAGGGCACTAAAAACAACAAAACATTGACATTTTGTCACCTATATCAATATATTATGTTTCTATTTTGTATTATTGGAGTTCACGGAAAGCTAGCAATTTGTTGCTGTTTCGTGTTTTCTTAAAATTAAAAATATGTATGAATATATACATTTTTTCCATTGTCTCTTTGTTTTTTGTTTTATCGGCTCAGTGCGCATGCCTTCCATCGTAGTCACTCATCTTTTTTAATTTACGAATATTATGGCCGAGTGGCAAATGTAACTCGTTATATTATCTCCCAGAGTCAACATGCAATAAACATGTTTTCGACTTAAATAATATACAAAAATAAGTTTTAGCATTCCGAACCACTGCTGTGAAACGTATAGATTTTCAATCATAATTTACTTCCACGTCGAATACGATTTGAAAAATGCGCGCATTCGCGTTTAAATCCCGGTCAAACCGTGATAATAAAATGCGCATAATAATTATTTATTGTACAGAACTTTTGTTTTTATAGTATTTATTTGGGATTCGCCTCGTTACCTCGCGGCGACGTAGCCATTTGAAGACGCGTATTTATTCGTTTAGTACGAAACTTAGGTGTTCCTCAAAGAAATATCAATAATTATTTTTGATGACCTAATGTACATTTTTTCAAACACGGTATAGCACGTGCGGGTAGGTACCGGCTATGTATTATATTATGATGGGCAATCACTGGAGACGATTGTGGCGAACGTCGTGGACGGTTTTATGGTTTTATCGGAATGATAATCAAATATTATATTATATTATCATACACACAGCTTGTTATCACACGGCGTAATGATATTATGCAAACCGTTTACCGCGGTAACCCCGGCGGCTGTAAAACTCGTATACGATTTTATCGGTTTAATAATTTAACATAATATTATTATTATTTTATCTCGTTACACAGGAACACCGGATATCCTGGCCGCGGGCATCACCCTGTTGATGATGGTGCTCCTCGCAGCCGGCGTGAAAAAAAGTTTGATATTCAACCATCTGATGAACGCCATCAACTTGGCGGCGTGGGTGTTTCTCATGAGCGCCGGGTTGTTCTACGTCAATCTGGATAATTGGACCAAGAACGACGGGTTCCTGCCGAACGGCTGGGGCGGGGTGAGTCAAAAACTCTGTTGCCCGAAACTCGTTTATATTATATTTTGTATAATAATATGTAATAACAATATTACGGATACCTATCAGTCGTATCATCAGTACATTATTATTATTATTATTATTATTATTATCGTCGTAAAAGCTTCGCTCCGATCGAACCCCGTCAGGCGGGTGGTTTATGCTGCTGCTGTATTATTATATTATACTACCCATCGGGGTAAACTACTACCTATACAGCAGCAATTTCGCGTAAAACAATTTGGTTACAGAACTCGGCGTTTCACCGTGTCCCACGCGCGCGCTATAGCCGAATTTATTACACGCGTAATTTCGCGTATACCGAAAGTCAATATCGACTATATTATAGCGACGGACGGTTTATATTATTATTATATATTATAAAAGTTTTTTTCGTTCGCCTTTGTGTTTAAACGCGTCTGGTAAAAACGTCAGTGCCTGCGCGTGTATGAATAATATAACGATATCGCGTGGAATCGGCGAAATTCTGCAGGTGTGTTGACGGACGACGACGACGCTCGTTGGTTCTCGCGTCGTCGAGTTTTAAGTGAAAAAACGATATCGCGCACATTGTCATGTACGTCACGGATCGTATTTGATGGCGGTCTTTCCAGGTTTGAAATTATTTACTATATATATAGTATACGCACCTGCACAGCGGGCGGTTTAAAAATTTACTCGAAAACACCAAGTCGTTTGTGCAAAACGTATAACGAGAGGTGCGCGCGTTTGCTCTCCTCCATGTAATATTATGAATATTTAGAATAGTGTTTCTTTTTTAAAAAAAAAAACATATTAATTCATCTTAGTTGTTTTGCCCAATACCCGAGGTACTTACCTGCATTTGTTTATGTAAAACAACACTTGAAACAGTTCTGAATAAATTTAGTTAAAACTCGAATAAATTAAAATATGTGTTTAAAAAAGCATTGTTGGACGTGTTCGATCAAACGGGGTGTGAATTTAGGAGGACGTTAAAATAAATTTGCCCTTAGGTTACAGACGTGGACTAACAGCACCCTGCGCGCCTTTTATTTTCTTTGTAAGTACGCTTGTCCTTATTGTTTCCCAACTCTCGCATAATCCTTTGATAATCCTCTCACACTTTGCTTATGTAAATCATAGATTTATCTTGGACGGTAGATCATTTTGTACGCTTTTGTATATTTTCATTAGTTGATTAAAAAAGTATAACCATTGGCTATTACAGTATAAACGAATTAATTTGTTTTTAGGATTTTGTTATTTCAAAAAAAAAAAAAAAAATGAATTATTAGGGATTTTTTCGAAAATTAATAGTTAAATGTAATTAATATGTTACTTTAAATTTATAAAATGAGATTACAGAAGGATGTTAAAATAGAGACCAAGTCTCTACTATTTTTGATGCTTTAAGTTTTAACATATTATATTTTAGTACACACTACTAAAACCATCCAACATAGTTTATTGTAACATTTTTTTTTTCAAACTCGACCTTATGAAATAAGCATTTTTTTCCTTCTCGTTTTTATACTTTATAAGTAAACATAAATTATAAATGGGGAAAAGTGCATGTTTCTTGATTTTCATATCTATATCTACTTACGCATGTTATGCATATTCAATATTCTCTAAAAAAAAATTGATTATTTTTCTTCCAGTTCTTTATTTAAAATAACATAGAATATAAAACGTAATGTTATTTAACGTAGGTATTTATTGATATCTTTTTTTTTTTTTTTATTAAGAAAGACAATTTACAATCTGTATACACAATAATTACAATAAGCAAATAAGATAAAAATAAAAAACAGAATTAAGTAACATGAATATCGTGTTGAGGAAGAAACCCAATGGTAACACCTCCTTTACTAATTTAACAAGTCTCTACACCATTTACGCTTAAGTCTGCGTGGTGGGTTTTTTGGGAGGGTTAGGGTGGACATTTGTGATATTAAAGTATTGCTATGCGTGCTTAAATTTTGGTGGAAACGTTTGTACATCGTTTTGGCAAGTTCAGTGGTAGTTGTTATTTTTAGGTCATTGTGTAAGGCAGAGTTTGAAACGTACCAGGGTGCTTTGGTTACTAACCTTAGTGCAATTGACTGAAAGGCCTGAATTGGCCTGATATTCGAGGGCTTGGCCGGACCCCAAATTGCTATTCCATAAGACCAGACTGGTCTTATGATTGACTTATATATAATAAGTTTGTTTTGTAGTGGTACTTTGGAGTTGAGGAGAGGTCGGAGGAGATGAAGTCTAGTGTTAGCCGATTTTCTTTTTTCTTTTAAGTGGGGGCCCCAGGTTAGTCTTTTATCAAGTATTATGCCTAAGTACTTTATTTCGGTTTGGACAGGGATGGGGGCGTTGTTCATAATTAATTGAGGGCACTCACGGGGAGATTTTTTTAACGTGAAGGTAACTTGCACAGATTGATATCTAGTCGAGATATATATTTTTAAAATTTTTTTTCATTTCAATAAAATTTTGAAATACCAATACTAGTTTTTCACCACATTTTTAATATAATACACATTTTATTTTTCCATATTTTACATTTGTTTTTGCGCACATTAATAACAACATAAAATGTAAAATATTTAACATTATATTTCATGCATAATAGCTTACAATTTGTTCGCGCATATTTTTCCTTTTTTAGCTTCTATAACTTCCGAGCCCTAGTTAATATGACATTTTAAAAGATCTTCACTGTGACGACTGACGGACCAAATCTATATATATATGTCTGCTAGACTTAATCGATATGTCTCACGTGTCGGGTACGTTTGACGTATGAACCAACAAAAGTCGTACGATAACTGCTGTGAGTTATATGGCCTCTCAATCACTTTAAAAGACAAAGATGGAGCTGTCAGCGATAGTACGAATTCAATTTTATAGTGCGATATTTTAGTGTAAATACCTAACTAAAATTGCATAGGCAGGTGGTGCTATGTGTAATATAAAATAAAATAAATATCACATATATTATATTGCGTCAGTAGGTTTTATTTGATTCGAACACAATATATTATTTCGAATAAACAACAACGGTAAATAAAATATAATATATTATAACACTTAGGTAATCGAAATTCCGGTGGTTATAAAGATGTATAGTTTACAAAAAGCTATATTATTTGTAATAATCGATGATAAGTTTCCAAAAACTCATCGCGTATATTTCTCGTTATATATCGTGATGATTATTATTTATCGTTTCGAATGATTTTACCACGATAACGTCGTTTTCCAAACAAAAATATCCATCTGGTACGACGTGCGCATAGTAACTCATCCGAGTTCGAACTCAACGGATAACTGTTGATTTTTGTTCGGGACACCACCGAACCAATTTCAAACACTCCTCGAAAACCGTCGTATTGTTATAAATAGTAAATAGTACGATCAAATAAAAAATGAATTTTCGTTTTGCCCATAAATGAAGGCAGTGCGATGGCGAGTGGCAATAAATCGGGCTGGTATATGGGCAGTAACCGGTCTAATAACACTGCCGAGAATGGTCACCTCGTTTTTACGACCACGTCCCCAGTTCGGTTGATTACGATCTCCTTTTCTGTCCCCTTTTTTTTTATTGATCCCCCAGTATAACCGCACTGCAATCTCGTCCGTGTAAAGGAAACCCATTTTAACGTCCTGAAATACCTATATTTGGTGCTCTTGTATCGAGAACAATAAAATTACGTAGACATATTTTAACAGCGACTTAAGTGTAACAGTGAGTGTAGATATCGAATATTACACGTTTACCAATTTATTATTGAACTCAATCGACTTTTAGGCATATCCAAATAGTTTTCTCTTAAGAAAAAAGAACACGGCAGAACCTAATATAAATTAGTAAATAACATGTTATAAGGGTTTATTTTTTTAATTATATTTCACAGCTGATGTTCTTTTATGGGCGATCAATAACAAACAAGTTATAAACACAAATATAATGTAATATAAGATCTTAACCAGGCTTAACGCAATATCTCTACAAAAGGTACACGAACGAGAAAAATATATAATAATATGAATAATAATAAATTATGTTACTTAATATACCTATTAAACTGTTATATTACACATCATAAAATATTAACAATAGAAATCATGATACATATTATTCAGTGTAATGTTTTTAGTCTAACATAAGCTAGGTGCATAAGGATCTCTTTCAACGTGAGGTTAACTTTGAAATTAATTTGACAAATTAAAGGAGGATATTACATTTATCATATTTTAATAATATATACGAAAATGAATGGTAGGCATACATTTTTCTTGTTTGAAGTTGTAAAATCTAAAGATAATTAATTTTGACCGACAATATCAGAAGGATTTGCGCAAATAATAGGCAAACGCATATTTTATTTGACACGTCGTTGTACTTACTCTGTTTTTGACACCTCAAAGGTGTGATCAAGGCCGGCGTATCAATTAGGAACAATAAGCAATCGCTTAGAGTTCCAAATTTTCCAAAGGTGTCAAATATTTTTGTCTGTTTTATCAATTAGAGCAATGCATACAATTTTGGTTTTGATCGAAGCAATGCCTGTATTGATTTTATAGTGATGATTTTATATATTTTTTTTTTTTGGAAAAAGAGGAAAAAAAGAGACTTTTCAGAGAGGAGCTTGATGCTGTCACTGCTGAACAAATTGTAACAAATAGTGTGCTATGTTAATTATGTTTATTTAAAAGTGTACTTCGGAAGCGATTGGCATGTACGACAAACTGGCGACCGACGTGGGGTTCGAACCCACGACCCCGAGGTTAAGAGTTTCTAACTAAATTGTTTTATCGTTCTATGTACTATTTGGTCATGTATCATGTATAAAATAGGAGTACTTTACTCTAAAAAATGTCTTGAACTTAAGATTTATTTAAAATTGAAAAAAATTTAATTTGTATTTGTATCCTGATTTATTTTTAATTATTAGGTACCTACAACAAACCTCACTACATAGGTGGGGTAAACTGGTTAACATATATCTAATACTGTTACCGTAATTGGTGCGACATTATAGGACGTACCTGTTATATATAATATGTACACATTTTTATAAAAAAATAAATAATAATTTGCAGAGAAGTGTGCTGGTTTCTAAACAGTGATTTAACGAAAAATTAGAGTATTGCGCGCAAATAAAAAAAAACATTGGCTTTAGACGCATCTCTCTTTAAACCGGAATGGAATAAGATTAATAGGTATGACCGGCCTTAGACTCATAGACTATTGAGGAATATTCCAAAACTGAATATCAAGTGAGACGTAAAGACGCGTCGGGGTATTGCGGAGTCATTGAAGACGAAACAATTTCGTTTAATTAATACGGACTTGATGATTTCCGTGATCTTTTACTCAAAACGGAAGTTAATATTGAAATACAAGTCTAAAGTCAAAGAGAACATATTATTGACAAAATACAACGATGACAAATCATTAAGGGTTAATTTGTAGCTCGTAATTGGATTTATTATTTTATTTCGAACAGTGAAACAAAACGACATTCGAACAGTTTAATAATATACACTCCATAATTGTTAATACCTACGTGTGTAATTTAATATTTTGGCAACAATATTGTATTGACGTGTGGGTTGATTGGTTTATAACAACGCACGGGAGTCCGGAAAAACTATATCGTTCACAAATGAAATAAGTAAAAAGGACGGAAAACGATATCCCGAACATATTACGACGTACAATTTCAAAGCGGTATAATAATATATTAAAATGTAAAGAAATATTATGTGTATAATGGCATATTATTATAATGTCGAGTTCTTTGAGTTAATACGATACAGAGACAAACAAACAATGGTACCTACATAATTATGAATCGACAACGTGTATTTGTGTACACTAGCTAGTAAATAAAAAAATTATACTCGTACGTTAAAAAAAAAATGTATAATTATAGAAAAGACATTGATATAGTAAATTAAATATAGTATCGTAAGAGAAATGATTAAATATTGTGTGTAATAACAACGCATTTATTTCAGTAAAAAATATTCTTCTGTTATAATAGAATACATTTATGTTTTAAATGAGTATATTTATTTAGGAATTTTCAAAATTAGAACATATTTTAGGAATTGTAGACTCACGGGTAATCGAAACTACCGAATGATCATAACTACTAGGTAATCATACTTTGAAAGTAGTTACGACTTTTTGAAGAACTTAATATTTATCAAAAATATTGATAAAATTTAAAGAAATAATTGTATGAAAAAGTTTTGAAGAAAAACAGCAGATTGACAAGTATAGAGGTGATAGAGGTGTAAGTATTAGTAATTTAGTAATTTATTATAATTGTATAGAAACTATTTATGTATCATTTTTTGTGACGACCCATCAATATTAATGGTCATTTATCGGTTAAAAAATTATAAAAGTAAAAAAAAATTCTACAAGATAAATTTGTTGGTTATTCAGAACATCAAAAGGCTATATAAATTGCAGTAACGAATAAGAGAGTTGAGGATTTTTTTTCATGTACAAGTTTATGAAACGTGACGACTAAATAAATTAACGATATTCTGATCTTTATCTACCGTGCAGATATAACGAAGCTCAGAAAACTGCATTTATATTTATTTTTAAATAAAAGATCTAAAAAGCATTTGGCGTTAAGTTGATATTATAATTTGAGAAAATTAATCATCTATGTCCATTTTTACTGTACACTAAATGCATTTTGAAAAAAAAAACTGTATACATTTCAAAAAAAGTATATTTTTAGAATTTAAAGAAGGACATACATAACAAAAAAACAAAATTCATAGACTTGTCAGATGAAAAGTAAAATAAAATGGTAACTTTTTTTTCAAATTGAAACAATTATACTAAAAGCGTTATTAATTTTTCACAAATATTTTGGAATTTTCGGAGAATTTTGATGATAAAAACTTTTTTTTATTGTAGTTAAGGTTATTTTTATAGAAAACCAATAACACCTACATAAAAATTCAAACACCTGGTTACATTTTTATGTTTTAAAATACATTAACCATGGAATGAGTATGAAGAATTTCAACTTAACTGATGTAATCAATTTTTTTTAAATTTATTATTTACAAGACAATTTTTTAAAAAATAATATTAACAGTTAAATGTGGTTCAACTTTAGATTTATAATTTACCTAAAAGCTTATTTTGATAATTAATATTGAACATTGTACCTACACAAAAACACAGTAATGCAATTGAACGAAGATTCGTTCCTAGACGATTTAAAATTTGTTTGTTTAAAAATCAATAATTATCTTTTGTTTACGCGTTTCGATCTTTGCAAACTATACTAATTATTTACGCCTTATACAAATAATAATATTATTTTTTTTGTTTATAGCGCATAGTATGAAAGATGAACTTATTGAATCTGAAGTCGAAGAAAAGTTATCTATATAATATTATCTTTGGTGGCAGACGGCAGTATTATTGTTTAAATTAATTAATTGTCACAGAAAGTCGGATACGGTTAAATTTAATAACAAAACATTATTATTTCATTAATCATTTTTCCCGCCGATAACGTTATTAGGCTCAGACTAGTTTTGTTCAATTCCGATTAAAGATTATCTCCGATGTTTATTATAGACACTCTATGGTTTTAATAATAATTAAGCTGACGAGATAATGCTGATTACGAAGTGCGAGGTCATCAACTTTCTTATAATAATTTCTCAGACTAATGTTATATATACCTAACCATAATAATTATTATCAATAGATTTAGTTTAATATTTAATAATCATTGTACTCCGTTAGAACAATAATATAATATGCCGGTGGCCGGGTTATAAGGGACGTAAGTAGGTCACATACTCTGGTGTCCCGCCTTCGACGAACGGAGAAAACTAAATCGAATGACAATAATAATTAACAGCGGGCAGTGGACTCGAGCACATTGCGCGCTGTTATAATTTAGACACGATATCAAGTTTAAAAGTTTAATGTCAGGTTGTCCGACAATTTTATAATTTAAGTCTCGTTAAAATTTTACGGACCAATCGTGGTTACTGTTTGATGTTAAGAGCCCGTTAAATATTTGAGTATCTGTTAAACTCTAATGGACGTTTGTCCGGCTCAGTATAAATACATATGGAGCCATGGAGGATGATAAAAGTAACCGCGATGTCGGATTATCAAATAAAAGCTGCTCGTCATAATATTATTATTATACTCTTACAACACTATGACAATATTATACGGTGGTATGCGTATGACATTTTATTAATCATTTTATGTTCCGACGAGCAGTGTATTGATTTTACAACGATGTGCGTTAATTTTTTAATTTTTAATTTGTGTGTATGTATCGGTAGGTACACGCTAAACGGTCACAATAATCCTTCGATTTTCTACTTCAGTATTTTTACTGACGAGGAGTGAATCTATAGTTGGTACTTTTGAGAGGTAAAAATGGAAAATTCTCAAAAGTTTTCATAAGCGTGTAGAAAAACGGGAATTTTCAACTTGGTAACTAAAAAAATACCCATAGATACACTGAATTTTCATATTATTTTAAAAAAAGGTGGAGCGTAAATCCACAATTATTTTTTATGATTACCTAAGTTAAAAATGTTGACAACATTTGCAAATCATTTTGTATTTTTGTAGTTGAAATATTACAATATGATTCATTTTTATAGTTAAGGATTGAAAATGTAATAAAAGTTTCTCATAAGTAGTTCATACTGAAACTAAAAATCTAAAAAGTATATAAACACAGTTTTTTTTATAGATATTTTAAGTTCAAATTTGGACGAAATTAGATATCTCAAAGAAGAATAACGATTTAAGTTAGTTTGTTGTAATTTAAAATATTATTCGTGAGTACTTGAAACTTTTGAAGTATAATATTATATTTCATACACTCAATAAAGTACAAAGTTTTGCGACAAAAATTAATTCAACCAACTGTGTCACTAATAGTAAAATCACTTTAATAGCAATTATATCATAAAATATACTTAGTAACATTATAAGTCTCGCTCAGAATCGTTTCCTATAATTACAATAAAATAATATCATTGAATTCAAATTTGACACATCCATTACAGTGACCTTTTCGACGCCTAATGTACACCAAAATGGTATCCACTTGCCCACCTTTTTTAAAAATTATTATTATAGATTTTTTTTCGAAAAGTTTTTATCGAGTATAATATTATTATAGACATCAAAACCTGATTATTTGATAGGTACATTAAAATACAATTTCAAAAATATAAATAATTTAAGTATTAAGTATAAATATTTTTAAATGAAATAAAATTTAAATTTTTTAGCTATTGTGTACCGAAATGTTATTTATGTTAACGGACGATTAATAATACGAGGCCGCTGAACAAGTCCGTTCATAGTTGACTCAGCACATAACGTTCGCGATTCTAATAACTTGAACTCGGAACTTTATACACTAAATACAATGAAATATGTACATTCATATATTCTAGGAGAATCTAAAATATGCAGTAAAACATGTAATTTTTTTTTTATATAAAATATGCATTTATATAAGAATAAACTTCAAAAAATGCAAAATATTTCAAACATTTTAATAATATGCATACTCAGTTATTATCGCTATAAAAAAACGTATTTTCTAACTTTAAATATTAGTGTACAATATACACAGTAAAATTCATTGCTAAGTCTATGGTTATAGTTCATAATATAAATGACCATGGTGAAGCTCTTTATCATTAAATAAGATATTTTTTTTAATTCGATTTTTTTTTTTTTGATACATAAACAAAATGTAGGTACATATTATGCAATATCAATTTTTAGATTTGAGTTATATAAACAAATTTGAGTCAAATCAGATTTCGAATATTCAGTTTCCCCAGAAATATGCAAAACATACATTATACTATATATTACATTGTCAAGTTTAATTTTAACTTTTTGATTTCATGCATGGCGCAGAAATGATATCGAATTCATGAGGTGATATAATATGCTTTTTTCGGAATATATTTACTTTCGGCTCAGAATCGTTTATAAAAAGCAGTGATTTATCATTAAATTTTAAGAAAACCATATCAGTTTATTAGAATACCCAGAAACTCGTGTATGGTAGATCACGCTTTCTTTTACTTTTTAAAACTCTAAAATACCGAAGAGTATGTATTATGCTCACCAGAACGCGAGATGATAATCTAAATACAAAATCTAAATACAAATTTAACATAGACTGTAGACTGTAGAGGATCCATATTTGATGTGTCGAAATTAATTAGATATAATACCGAATTGTATACACGTTTTTAGAATGAATTATATGGACTCTTAAGTATTGTTATTATAGTAGAAAAGAATTGTTGAATCAAGTTATAAAAGTCATATAAAATACACCTAAACTTAGATGATTTTATGATATACATTAATACTAATTTGTTAAATTAATACATTTTATTTTTAAGGATTTTATGTAATGGAAAAATAATTTTATTTACAAATCAGAATTTGTCGGTAATACACTTTTAGTACTAGGTTTGTTTTTAGAAATATATAATTTATGAGAATCCTATTTCATAAAGTATATTTTTATTACATAACCATATAAAAATATACAATCTAAAAGATACGAAATAAAACAAACACAAATTTATGAAACGCTAGCCTTATGACAGAGGTATTCCCGGAGTGAAGATGCGTATGATAAATTGACAAATCCGTATAATATAAGAGGCAATTCTCAAAAAATACGAAAACACGTTTAAATAAAAAATAAAATATATGACACAAAATAGCTTACATAATATGAACCGTTGGCCAATAAACGTATGGAATACAAAGATGATCCACATGATCTCCAAAATATAATCATAGTAATTTATGTATGTAATAATTAAGAGAAATATTTTGATTAATTCATTATGAACTTCAAAATGTTCAAGTGATTAATAATTGTTGACTTGGTGATTATTTAATATATTTATTTGATACACCAAACCCAATTAAAAATACATCAAAATGTATTGCTATTTCTATTTATTGATTGAGTACATTTTCAAAAAAACAAAAAAAAATGGATAAGCACGGATATTAAATATTACATATTACATATTGCTACACCCGCATGTGTTGTCTCCGTCTTACAAATGTAAAACATAGGCAAAAACTGCTTTGCGCGGGAAAGAACCGCGAAAGCTACAGTCATAAAACTAAGGAACGAAATTTTCACCACATAAAAAAGAGAACTTTGGCTGTGCAATATCGTTTTTAGTTTTTTCGATATCGGTACTACAAAAAAAGTTATTTCAGTTTGAAAAATACAAAAACAATGGATTTTGAAACAATAAGTACTTTTTTGCAGTCCCGATATCGAACAAAATAAAAACGAAATTGCACAACCGAAGTTGTTCTTTTTATGTGGTAAAATTTCGTTTCTTAGTTATGACTACAGCCTGCAGAGTGGTTCTATCTCGCGCAAAACAGTTTTTGTTATATAATCCTTTCATTATAATATGCGAATTTTATGCGTTATTGTTAATCACGATTAAAGACATCTTTATCATATTGTTATCTACGATGAGGTTGCAACGATTCGAACCTAAACATAATTATTATTTTTAGCAATACTCTCTAATTCGTACAACATTAAAATACAAAATAACATGATATTGCTTTGGAAGTAATCTTTTCTAATTTACATTTATTTTGTTTCTATACAGGTATTTAAAGGGGCAGCAACTTGTTTTTACGCTTTTATTGGATTTGACATCATCGCTACCACTGGCGAAGAAGCTCATAACCCGAAAAAATCTATTCCACTGGCCATCATGGCTAGTTTGGTTATTATACTTGTAGCGTATGTCAGTTCTTCGATTATTCTCACACTTATAGGTAAGTAATTGATAATTATTGGTGAAAACTTATAATATAGAAATCCGTGCAGCCATTTATAAATAATTTCACTCGTAGTAAAAATATATTATAGAAATTAAAAAATAATTAATAAAATATTAAATGCATAAGTCTATAAGCCGCGTAATACAGTTTAGGATACCAATTAAATAAAGTTTTTATAGTATTTTAATAATGTACACTTAACATATTGAAATTAAACCGTTATAGGTATTAATATTATTTTTTTTTTAAGTAGAGATTGGTTGTATAATTTATTGTTCGAAGCTGTATACCGGTATTAAAGCAGGTACATTTATTTTACTGCAAATTATTTAAAAACAAAGGTGAATTTAATGAAAACAGAGATAAATTTCAATGGTTTAAAATACTGCGGTTTTTTCAACTTAAAGTTATCATAATCTATAGTGCGTTTAGATTTGTTTTTATTAAAAAAAAAAAACAACATTTTAAACAAAAGCCTGTATAAAATTATAATATTTCTTTAAAAAATGCAATAGTTATTGAACTGTATGTGTTTCAACACTAAAAATATTGATTAGTTTATTTTGTTTTAAGTGTCATCCGTGTAAAACAAATGTACACCTGTCAACTATTTATTACATTTAATTAATGTTTTCATTATTTTAAGTTATAAAATATGAATTTTTATCGAATTAAATCTAAATATATAAATCAATTTTATTTATGTAAAAAGGGTTGAAAAAAAACAACTTTTTAATTGCGATTAAGGTTTTGTACAAGCAATAAATTATTGCGCACGTGCGTGATATATTATAAAAAAAAAAAAATTGAATAACAGAAATCCGTACTGGATATTATTTATCAATCCGATCAACCAGTCGTAATTCCAATACCACGGTATCTTAAGACACCTAGCAATATTTTGTACGAGACGTACAACTGCCTTCGTATATACATAATATAATGACATAGAATTGATGTATTGGGCAGATGCCAAATAAATTTAAATTCCGTAAGAGTTTTTTTTTTTAGAAAACTAAATATTTAAGGAAAGAATATGATGCACGATCTACAAAAAATTAAGTTTCAATGGAATGTTAATGCTCCATTTTCATTCTAGAGCTATTTTATTACTCTCTCAAAAAAAAAAATAATAATACTGTTCATAATGTTAGTTTTTTGTATCATGATGATTACAATTTAAAGTAAAATCTACACTTATAGGATATCGAAACAAACATTTGTAAGAATTCCCACATTTTTAGACTGAATGCTTACACAACTTGAGATAATATTTTGTTATGCTTTAGCTTTTGTTGTAGCGTTAGATTTTTGATACCCGTTGTAATAATAATAAACAAATAATTCAATACCCAACTCAGGTAGTTTAGAGAAAAAACAAATTATTAAAATGGGACTACGTGAGAATACAAAATATTTACCCATCTCCATTTCTTTTATTTAAACCAAACGATTTAAATATTCATAATTTGTTATTACAAACAACACTACCGTTTTCATTAAATTATAATATTATGAAAGACTTTGGTAAAGGACCGTTTTAAAATCAAAAGCCATAATTTTATTTTATATGAAAATAAAATATAAGTATTTTAAACAATTTAATAAAAAATACAATTATTTGTAACTTCATGTTACTTTGTTTATTTAGATAATTAAAAACAATAATATATTAAACCGAATATAGCAAGCGATAACTTTTGATCACTGTTTAATATATAATTTATACATTTTAATTATTGCGAATACGCATAATAAAATATAAGTGTAGAGAATAATATACACTTTACAAACTCTATTGCTTTCAACGGCTGTTGTTATTTTTATTTTAGTTTTGTGTAATTTATACATTTTTTTCTCTATATAATAATATAACGTAATAATATTTCCGTTTCTGTAGCATTTATAGTATTATTTATTTACTTGTATACGAGCGAAACGACCGCAGCTTTATTATTATACAAGTTGATTTTCTTGAAAACTATTCAGAACTATAGCTTTTCTCTAACTTATTTCACGATTCGCCGGAAATTACTCACAATTTATTCTTAAACCCAAAATAATAATCATTCGAATAAAATGCCTCTATAATTTATGAAGCTCGTCTCGGAACGTATAACTGCGCATAACCGTTCAAACAAAACTAATTTTCGACTCTAATCTTATTGAAGAGAATAACATCAAAAGTGTTTATTGTTTTCGACCGCGTACACTGTTTATCGGGTTTCGAGAACAAAACCGTAAACGCATTGAACAGCGTAATAATTATTATTATGCTACGCCAGTTTGTGTTTAACAAGTACCTGTGATATATTCACGACGTTAACGGACGCTTACTATTGGCGGACGCGGAATTCGTTATAACCTATACCAGCAATGTTCGGCGCCGACTTCATTCCCGCCGATGGGCGGTCGGCTGCGACAACTCGCGCCACCATTGGACAGTGAAATCAACAATAAAATATGCCTCGACCAATCGAATATACACCTATTGTTTACTGCTGTGATACGAGAATATAATGTCGCGGTCGGGACGGCGAAACAGTAATGATAATAATCGATGATCGAAAATTATTACAAATACCGTGCGACACATTTCGGGTAAACACCAACGATTCGTGGTCAGTATGGTAACATCGGCGGTGTGTGCGGAAACGATGTCTGGCTTAGGCGTCCGTCCGATATTGAAGATGTCGATAATCTCAGTGGTGACGTCACGACGGAACTGGAAGATGTCTATGTGCATAAAAATAATAAGTCTCAACCATTTCGCGTTCTGATCCGTTTCATCCGGTATAATACACGAAACGAAACATCATATTTTTGGACATCGCAAAATATCACAGAATATCGCACTCTAACTGTCGGTAAAGAAAAACCACTACCCAGGTCGCGGTAGCACGACATTCTATACCGTCTGCACTTCGGTGGACCGACCAGGTATCCTCACGAAACCCAGCTTGTCATGCGTTTTTGAGACCTGCATATCATATTATTATACTATGCAATATGTTACGCAGACCAACCATTATTCGTGAACCGCGGATCATCGGCCGATTTCCGAGCGCAAAGGGCACTGAACATATTACACCCAATACCCGGTAACCGTCGGAAATCCTTGTAATATTATAGTGGTCAAGTGTTCCGGCAGCGACACTATAAGATTAACGGAAACGCGTCGTAAACGTAACGACACGGCGACCTGCAGCCGCGGTATCGAATCCTTGTCTAAAAGGAGAAGGCCGTACCGACACGAAGTCGGGCCAGTGCTCGCCGACAATAATTGAAAGTTCCTAATCGCTCGGCATCTCATCGGAAACGAACGGCGTCAGACGTGACCTTCGATTTTATTTCGTAGCGTGGTCCAGCGTGAACATCAATAATAGGCACGCCAGCGCAGAACAAGTAACGGACGAAAACAATTAAGTGCACCCGATATTACCCGTCGGAACATACATTTTTTGCGCGTAAAATACAATAACACTCTTGGGAATTGTATTGAAAATCTAGGCGTCCCTACACATCTGATAGAGCAGGGGTCGCCAACCTTTTCAAACAAGTGAGCTACATTTGAAATTTTTAGTCCCAGGTGATCGACATCCAGGAGAATTTAGGTCTTTAGGAAGAGATTTGTTTTATGAGCAAAAAAAAAAAAAAAGGTCTAAGCTCCAAAGAATAAATATTTATTGTTTCTTCATGATAATAATAATAATTCCGAAATAATATCCGATTATTTATAGCGCGATCGACCGATAATGGTAAAATTAATTTTTATAACGATCGACCTATATTCCTAGAAAGATCGACTGGTTGGCGACCCCTGTGATAGAGTGTCGTTCAAACTCCGGTCAAATCGTTGTAAGCGTTTAAACGTAATGTAGGTACCTATGTCGATGCCAGCTATTGTACAATACGGGTTAAAATCGATTCAGATATATCAGGCACATTGTAGCGAATTATTTTTTATTTTTTTCAGTACCGTATACGAAAATCGACGAGAACGCCGCTCTGCTGGACATGTTTGTGCAGGTAGGCGCTCCCAGGTGTCAGATGATCGTGGCCGCGGGCGCGATGGCCGGGTTGTTGGTCAGCATGTTCGGTTCCATGTTTCCGATGCCCAGGATCATTTATTCGATGGCCCAAGACGGATTGCTGTTCAAGTGAGCGTCCGAAACGAGCGTAGACGATATTTTTTTCGTTTATGACGAGACAATACCGACTGCAACGATTATAATACCATCGTTATCACCGTCATCGTCGTTATCACATATTATTTCATGTACCTATTATCTATTATAGGTCGCTAAGTCAGATATTTCCGTTGACCGGTACACCGGTAGTGGCCACCGTGCTGTCAGGCGTGGCGTCCGCAATAGCCGCTCTCGTCATCAACTTGGACACGCTCATCGAAATGATGTCCATCGGTAAGTACCTGGGCCCAGTTATAGGTTATGAATTTACTGGCCTGTCTCCATAATATGCTACAGTTTATTAGAATAATTACGATTTATATTCCCACGAAGGACGAAAACGACAAATCATTAAATCGAGTGAAATACGTATAGGTACCTATGTTATTTTAATCGCATTATAGGGAGTTGAATAAATCCATACAAAGTCGGTCGCGTTTGCGTATATTGTACAAACTTAAGAGCACGTCATATCCGCATAATAATAAATTTTGACTTTGTGGAGTGTCCGTCTTACACAAAAACATTTCCATGGCAAATTTTCGTTCGGCAGAACAACATAATATTATGTTTTGCAGTCGTCAGCTTCAAATATATCAGAGCTAATATTGACCTATAATCAAACTTACAGGTAGAAACATTATCTGCGCCTGTACGTCGATTTTTTACAATATTTCAAATTTTAACCGAATTACGATGTTTTATAAAAACAAAAAGTACTCAAAAAAAATACTTAAAATCGCATTGTACAGTGATTTGATTATATAGGTACTATATTATGTGCTTTACTGACAAAACGTATAACCTTTTGTAAGAACTGTGATATGCATGGTTCAATTCGGTAGGTATAATATTTGTGATGGATAACTTCCCATTAAATATTATTCGAGTATTCTAAGGGAGATAATTGCAATATTCATGGTCCATTTATCTACATAGTATTGTTTTACTTTTTTTTTGTCTTCGCATAAATTATAATCGTGTGACATAATATGATTTATTGCGTACACTTCATTAAATTAATAATAATTAGTTAACGAAGAGGTTAATTTTGTTATATATATATTTGAAGTTAATAATTAACGTATTTGCCAATTGTAACGTTCGTTTTAAGCTTAATCAGTGTTTATAACATATCATGCGTGAAATACTAAAGGTTAGATTAGGCAGGTTAGGTAGATACCGAAGATTTGGTGAATTATTCGAGAATATTTAATACTTTAATCACTTATCCTTAACCACATAAATACCTGCTCATCGTAACACCTAATTTCCGGTCTGAATGCAGTGTATCGCGTTATAATTTGGTTGATCAAATTTGCAGATGATCTAAGAGATAAGTTCACAATAATTTTCTTCACAATATCGCATTTTTATAATGATGAAGAGATTTTTTTTTCATTATGAAACCGTGCCATCATAAAATATTGTACCTAATTTTAGCAAAAGCAAAACGTTTTAAATCCGAAGTTGGTAGGTACCTAACGAAAGTTTAGAATATTATGATAAAGAGGATATTATAATACTTATATTTATTTATACTCATTTCAATATTTTGTTTAAAATTACATGCGTTTGATGAGTTCCAAAAATAAACCTCGTTTCCCCGAAAATCCAATTTTCGTCGACCTAAAGCGTTATGGAAATGGAAATTTCGAGAGTTAGTCGCAATATATTTTATGATATCTCATCATTATGTATAATGTATAATAAAGCGAGCCGATGAAATCTTGAAAGCTTTTGAAACCATGTCGGCATCAGCACGTAACATCCGAATATAGAGATTTGTCACCATATAGAAAAGTCACCTATATACCATTGTGTTTCGTATTGAAAGGGGTTCGATGAATAAAATAGATATGGTATAATGTGGAACTATATATTGGACAATAACCACCCCATATTGCGATTTATACATAAGTATTGTACTCTCATATTGCATTGTTGTTTATCGAAATTTCATGAATAACAGCCGCCGAGCCAATTCTAAAAGAGCAATAACATTTTTGACGTTGATTTTTTTTAGTGTTATCCACGATGGAACAACATCATAATCTGGTTCTAAATAATTAAGATAAACTATACTGACTTAAACCAAAAATTATAATGTCATCACTTCGCGCCCACATTTTGGCTCGTATTTAGTATTTATTAACCTACAACATGCCTGTTAATTTCGTTCACTGCTGCAGCGACTAAATTGGAATTGCGGTTAATTTATTGTAACCTTTGAATAGTTTAAGTGCATATAGCAGTTTCATAATATATACAATAATGAATAAAGCATTAGTTGCTTTTAGGGTTTAATGCACTACTTGTTGGCTAAAGTGTGTCCGGTCTACCTAAATAATATGGTCATATGAGTACGTATGGAGTTTGATTTTGTTCGACCAGAACGTTTCAATGGCATCGGTAACTGGCAAGTACCGAGATATGTTTTTGCGACCCAATAATAATGGTCCAAGCAGATTATTATCAAAAGTATTATTTTCCATTTGAACTCTTAATGTTGCTTAGCTAAACTGAAATTAAATATCAATAACGGAAAAAACGGAAATCTCATTTTCACCGTTCACCATCATAAAACGACAAAATCATTCGGCGCGGGTCAAACAATATACCTGTATTGCAAATAATCGCGAGTGCACGCGAATCGCCAAATTTAGATACGTAGGAGGCGTTTTCGGAAGCCAAATTATATTATTAAAAGTTTAAGTATATACAATCGTACTATATTTCATCGATTTTTTTTTTATTGGTGTACGAAAAACCTTTATATTACTATTTTAGTATTATAATATCATGCTTATACGTAATTTATAAGAAAATGAATGGTTTCTATAAAAATATGTTTCTATTTATTTAGCTCGATTTGTAACAACATAGATATGCATAAAATACATATTTATGTAAATTTATTAATAATTAATATTTTCTTTCGTTGTCGACCATCATTTTATTGAAAAGTTGTCTTGTAAATAAAGATAATAATTTTTAAAACTACTGAAGTACAGAAGTACTTACTTTGGAAAGTATTTAAATAAGTATTTGAATACTCAGTAAAAAAAGCACTCGAGAACAAAACAAATACTTTAAAAAAGTATTTATAGATAAGTACTTACAAAATATACATTTTTTTTATATCTTAAGATCAAGTTTAGGTTTTTGGTATCAAATTTGTTAAAAACTGTATACTAAATTGTTCTGTGTAACTATAAATTTCACTCGTGTTTTTCTTATTTTTAAGTACAGTTGAGTTAGCATTAGAAAGATTATTCCAAAAATATGTTTTTTTTTTTTTTTAATTTCATTACAAAATTGAAGGATGATAGTAGGTACGTATACTACCTATTTTGTATACTACTTAATAGACAATAGTATTTGGAATAAAACGGATAATTTGTACTTTGTGCTTCTGATGAAGTTTATCTCCAAAATGTAATACTATGTGACAGATTAAAATAAAACTTCGAGCCAATTTGTATTATTTCATAAAGATTCTATTATATTATGACATAAAATGTTATAGCTAAATAGTAATTTTTAATTTTTTTTTTCTAATGCGATTGAATTTGAATATAGTAATTATAAGAAATAAGAAAAATAGTAGATACCTATTCTATTTTAAACGAAGATACTTTAAGAGAGTATTTAAAATACGTATTTGAGTAGGTATACTTACAAACGATTCGAATAATTGTACTCGTGTACTTAACAAAACAATAGAAACGTATAATGGGTTCATAAATATATGTATAGAAATCCGTGCTGTGTACTTAATATATTGCGTCATCACATTCTTATTTGGGTCCAATCAACGAGCGAATCGTCGAATTATGAATTGATAATCGACAAAATCAACTTGCAAAACGTAAAATTTGTTTATGTATTCCGCATAGGTATCGTGTATAAACCGATATTTGCTCTTGTCGTGTTTGAAGTTCGCACGCAAATATTCGGAACAGCGCATTAAATTGCTCTCACATTACTCGCAAAATCGATGTTCCGTAATACATTATGTATCAGAGGAAATACAGCACTGTAAACATAATATAGAATTCGGGAACGAATTAAAACCGTGGGGGCGAGTCGAGAGAGTGGGCACAGCGCGCGTAGTTGTAATAATCGTCGGGCGAACCCTATAGGAATTCGACGGCTGCAATATACGCGTATATCAATGCGATATAATATTATTATTATTCGCCGCACGCAAATAATATAATCTAAACGGCGATGACCGTGTTATTTATGTCTTGTCGTATTATAAAGGCACGCTGTTCGCCTACACTCTGGTGTCGACGTGCGTGCTGATACTCCGGTACCAGCCACAGACGTCCACCGTGATACACTTCTTCCCGGAAACGATGCGATCGCCCATGAACGCGCCCAAGCAGATCGTCACCAACGGACGCGTAAACTTTGTGAGTATCCATCCGTCGACCGCGGTCAGGCGAGTTTGCGACCTCACTGACCCCTCGACCGCGTGTCGCGATGCGTTGTAACGTTCCAGGTGGTGCAGGACGACCAAAAGTACGCGTACACGAACCAGGGGTACGGTAACCAGACGTCGTTCTACCAGACGCAGTTGCCGCTGCCGCAGCAGATCATTCCGTCGCATCAGTCGCAGAGAATCATGGTCCGAAAGGTGACGAGAAGGTAACCGAGTCTAACATGACGTATTATTATTGCACGATATTATTTAAATGACATACGTCACTCGCCGGTACGATACGCGTCTACGCTGCATCAGATCGTTTTTTATTTCGACTTATACGTATTTTTTATCCACGATATTTTTATCTGTTTGAAAAACGGCACTCAGCTACAATTAATGTTTGTGTTTTGGGCTTTGAAGGAAAACAATGTTTGTAATTGGACGTTTAATCTTTAATAGGAATACGAGGCTTCTAGAAGATAAAAGTATACCCCTCTTAAATGTGTGAAATTTTCATAAATTCACGATACTTACATGTAGTTTGCTCATTTGTACAGATAAATATTGACACAGTCCAACGTCGTGGATAGGTCTATTTACCTCAGTCGCCCTATACTTCTCTCTCTCGAAAGTAACGATAATATTTTACTACCCAACGCGCGTATACTCTACGTTCGTTATTGAATTATGATTGTAACATTTTATCATTTAATCTCTCACTCTATATTTCTACCACCAGCCGTACATTTTTTCTCTCCGTATTTTCTTTTTCTCTTCCTTCGTTTTTATCCGTCACAAATTCAATTATAAACTTCGTGCAGAGGTGTGTAACACGAGTTTGAGTTTAGTGCGAGCATTAAACCATTAAATGTTCTGTACGGCCAAGAGTGAGTGGGTATATAGAGTTATACGAAATCGTTAGTTATGGGGGCCACACCGCACACGATTTTATTTTGTTTGAGTAAAATCGATAAGACGGCGAGTTGAAATCATATATTATTGTATTATGTAATAATAATAACTAACAATATATACTATAATACACAAGCGGCGCGTGTCATATATAGTGAGAAATAAACATTGACAAATATATTTCGTTTCGCGTTGCAATACAGCAGTATAGTACTATACGGTACATTCCATTCTATAAATTGCCGATGGTGCTAACTTGCACTGACACTATAATATAATATTATTGCATTTGATTAATTAATGAGTAAAACACTGAACGTGCACATTTTCATGGGCCTCAAATCGATTGTCACCGATACAACCATAGATTATAGGTAGATATATCGGATCCGTCACTGCACTGCGACAGTATTTTAGAATAATATTATATGCATTACTTTCGAATTTTGTTTTTACGGAAATATCTCCCGTTATAGTACTACAAGTGTAATCAACATCAGAATTTCGGTAATTATTATTCTGCTGTTCTCTTGTATCCAAAATTGTTCTTGCTGGCTGACAGAGAAGTTCAAGCAAATTTGGGTTTCTTTTTTAAGGAAGTATTACCATCAGGTAAAATGTATTCCATCGTCTGTCCAGTCTTTTTTTAACAGTATTCGTTTAAGATACTTTGTACTAATATAATATGCAAAAATAACTATGCCGCTAATTAGCATCTAGTAAATATGATGTAGTTTGCCAATGTAGAACCATTTTTCTATTATTCTATATTGTTACTACTTAATTATATTGTAATTTTTCTATTTTAATGTTAATACTTAAATACAATTTGTTAATAATTTTAATTTTAACATTATACTAACTGCCAGTAATTTTAACATTAAATAGGTACCTAAGTAAATAAAACCAACGATTCCTTGATTTTTAAATCCCCATTTTTAAAATACTAAACCCGCCACTTGAACACATGCGTTTTATATTTTCCAAAAATATATTCCAGAACGGTTTTTCATATTATATTATAATATTTTACAAGGACTGATTATCATTTGAAAAAAAAATCTCAACGAACCAATTACTGTCCGGGCGGTCATTCAAATTAAAAATTAAAATAAATCGAGGTACAGGCGAGGTACAGGGCGAGGAAAAAAAAATGATTACCAACAATACATGTATGTAAGTATCAGGTACCTATAGTTGTAAATCCAATAATCTTCCACTAAAACATTTTCATTACTCGCATAACATACAATTTATGATCACCGTTATTGTTCATGTCTGCAGTTGTAGAAACGAACAGAGATTATTATTTTTTTAATTATTTTAGTTGTAGGTGTTTACTATATGCACTCATTCGTTTCAATAAAATATCATGTTGGAAAATGCTGTTTGATACATGAACGCGTTATACAATGCTTGCAAGACGTGCGCATTTCCGTGCTCTTGACAATAATAATGAGAAAAGTACAATTTACATTTTTGAGATTTTATCAACGAAAAGAAAAAAAAAAAACATGACGTTTTATTATGATGTTTTAAATTATTACGGTGTGCATAAATAACGCGACATATACATGAAATTATAATTTAAAACAACAATCTACTGTTATGTTTTGGAAGAGGAAAATATATTCGGTGAAAAAGATATAACCTATAGTCGTTTCCATGGCGACGTTGCGAAAAAAAAACGAATCTAATTATATGTATACAAAAAAAAAAATAATAATACAAGTGCAAATTTGCAAATGGTACCAAACTTCAAGTGTACCTACCTACTTGTAAATGTTTGGATTGGGTCGGGAATTTTTTTTCTCCTATCAACACGTCGTACGGTTTTTCTATTGTCGGAAAAACGCAGCGCCACGAGGGCCATTATAACGGCGTCGTCGGATCGATTCGAGAGATTTTTTTTCGAAAAACGTTTGCTCGGTCGGCCGTCCTCTGTTGTCGACGAAACGCCGCTCAGCCATCGCAGACGTCAGCCCCTCGTCCACGCCGAAACGCTCGTGTTATCGAGACGACGCTGCTCGTGCACGCGATATAATACGCCGGCCGATTTCGCGCTTTTCGAATATTCGCGATTTTGATTACGGCCCCGCGCCGTACGATTATATCATATTATTATTATACGATTATAATATATTATTATCGGTCGCAAAACGCGCGATAACGAGGAAAGTAGGTCGTAATAATTATTCATTTCGGGCAGTCACACTTTTTGGATTTTCGCCGTTTTATCAGACTCCGGCAGCGGCGGGCGATCGATAAGACAAACACCGCCGCGGTAACTCGCACAGCTCGAGCGGTCTTCCGCTCGAGACACGCGCTCGCGTACCTACATAATGTTTAAATATCAGGTGCATTAATATTATATGCGCGTGTAGAACGAATGTTTAAAACCGTACAATCGTTATAGAATATTATAATAATAATCAAACGATGTATAATATATGATGATTATTATATGGTCATAATATTATTTATTATCGTGTAATTACGGCCTGGTGTGACCTGCGAAATTAATGAAAATGTCGGTGTGTGCGTCGTGTAGGTCGAGACGATTTATGCGGTCTAGAACTAAAAGTATTAGGTATATAAATTATAATACACTGCGGTATACTCATTATCGTTTACGTGGCGTTTAAAGTGATTTTATTTTTTCTCGACAAACTATTATGTTTTGCCGTTACCCCCACGATAACCCTATTAAAGTAGTGGGCACCTACTTACCGTAATCGACTTCGTATTAAAAAAAAAAAAACAGTCCATCAAGAATTCACGACATCGTCATATCGATCGTATAAGATTATTTTTTTTTATAAAATGTAGTTTGTTCGAGTAATATTCCACACGCATAATGTACTCGCGCACGAGAACGTTCTATAAACGTGCAGATCCACCGCCACCGTTGCTGCTATAAATATTCAAAACACAATCATAATATTATCACACTATATTATATTATATCAGTCAGAAACGACCAACCGGGCTGCGAAAATGTATACGAACAACCCTGAAAACGGACTAGCCTTTTCTGATATTTTCATAAAATATATAATATTAATCAGCTCCATTCGGTTGACAACGTTTTAGTTTCGTATAAAATTAATAACGGACGAAATGGCAATCACGCCGTTATATTATATTATTATTACAGTAGCAGGCACCCACTGCTGCAGCTGTCGGTGTATGTTATTATTTCGCGCGAACAAGTTTGCTAACTAAACTACGTATAATATAATATAATCAAATAATAATTATTATCAACAGTCGATTGGCGGGCAAAAGATCGAAAATCGATAGTAGTATATATTATTTTAATATCAGTCGTGTGCGATACTACTCACGAGTTTACCTGTACGGTATATAGTTGTGATTTTGATTTTTCGCTACACCTGATGCCAAAAGCGTGTAATAATAATAATAATAATAGTCGTTCGATATCCAATTAACGGAGCGGTGCGTACAATAAAATATGTCGTTGGAAATCCGTGTCGGCCGCGATAATTATATTATAATAAAATGACGTTTGTACATATTTTTTTTTTTGTCTCCCCCGCCGAACACGCAGCACGATCGTACATGTTCTACACCCGCCTCGGTACGTCATAATCTATACCGATGTGCCGCCGCCGGTCGGGCCCGGTCGTGCCGTTTTTAATTCGATAATAAAATATTTGTTTTATTCGCACCACGTGAATATTATTATTATTATTATTATTATTATTATTATGATTATTATTATTGCGTTTGTTTCAGTTCGCCGGATTCGGACGACACGTACTTCGGAGACGACTCCGAGGAGGGGCGCGACGATCAATACCTGGTTTCGGACAGGTGCGAGAGCAAATTCTATGGTTCCGTGCACGGGGGATCGACCGCCGGATCGACGGCCGCGGCGGGAGGGTTCAGCGCGGCCAGCGCCAACATCACTAGATCCATCAAGGTAATGCTATTAATAATAATAATAATACGCGTAATACGCATAATACGTATAATATATTCGTCGTGGAGAGATAATAATATTATTATTCTAACGACGTAATATTGCCCTGCGTGACGTGTGAGGATCATGTCCACGTGCACCGTCGTCGATGACGACATAACTGTTACGATCCGCGTGCTGACGGCATATACAATATTACAGTGGTGCCCAACCCAGCTATTGCTATAGGTGTATAGAAGTCACTATGCACATTGTGAAAACAAGGGGAGAAGAATATTCAATGAAAAATATTTAATAGTTGTTAAGAGATATATATCAGCTACAGAGGTCACTTTTATAACTAAATGCAATAACTTGGACCCTTTTTACATAGTTTTAACCGCTTCCAGTCCTATATCTATTTTTACCATAATATTTACCGATATTAACAATAACAAAAAAGAACCCCCTATTCAATTTTGAGTTTTGGAGAGACGTGGGTGGTTAAAACGATGTATTACAACACCTAGAAGATAATATGTCTTAGGCTCTACAAAATAATATTATGTTTTAATCGTTGATTATTGACCGATAATCGTTCAAATCATATTTTCGTCATCTCTCATTGCGAGAAAAAAAATCACGTTTAGTTCGAGAATCCCAGTTCCGGGCAGACCCGTTCGTTTGTTGAGAATTAACACGGATTAATATTTGTGTGACTTTCCACCCCTCACTATCCCGCACCATCTGGCGTATAAATTGAACATTATTAATAGGACATAAACTATTATATAATATCATCATCTTTACTATTAATAATTGCAAATCTTTCAAACCCGTGAATATTTATATTTGCAAACTTTTTGCGCACACCTGCCGGGGCACTACGGCAATAATAAATTATTAAACACCAAACAGCAATGTCTTACGTCAAAACAGTCACCAGAACGTAATATTATTCGGCCAGTAGTATATAATATTTATGGCTGCTACGATGTTTCATGAGAATTTTATTTTATAAGAACCGCAACTAGGTAATATTGTTGACACAACGTGTATGTTTTTCGACAATATTTCACCATAATAATAATAAATCGTTTATGTTATCGATACACCGGCAACGCAGCCGTAGACGGAAGACTACCGGGAACGCATCACAATATTATATCGTTATGAATTATGACGTGCTATATTATGACAAAACAATGACGGTCGTTGCGTCGTCGCGTCGGTTAAAGCGGTTAAAGCGTATTATAAAAAAACAATAATAATACCGATGATAAAGATCGCGGAACAAAATAAAAGTTAATTTAAAAACATAATATCGCGTAGCGCGCAGTCCCTTTCGATTAAAAAAAACCGAATAAAACGGTGCTGCGGGTGTGCCCCCCGGTTTTTGGTCGATATATTATAATATAATATTATGTAATGTCATCATCGCTCATCACACTCTATATTATACGTACGTATTGTAAGTGTATAAAATATTTTTATGACAGCCGGACGAACTGCCGAGTCCGAGTCCCGTAACCTTAACTCGCACGTCCCGAGCACTTATCGTCTATACGGTCAAGTCTCCGATTGTACTACGTTCGAGCGATCAAGTCCCGCGTCGCGTCTTATTATTATTTCCACTCGAATTCAGCCGAAAAACATCAATTTTCCTCAGCGTTTTGACGGGGAATATTTCGCCGATCCCTCTTTATTACCATAATAATAATATAGTACCAACGCGGGTCTCCGAAATAGTAGAGTATCCCCGAGACAACATCTGTATGGGTCGGTCAAATTTTCTCGTCCCTATAATTAATATTCAACATGGCGACGACTGCTGTCATCGACTTGCAGACGTCGATTTCGCCAAACGGATGGGTTAAACAGTAAATATTATCACATCATGTAGATTAGATAGATATAGGGATAAATGTGTAACAATACGATAACGCTCATCTCGTTTTTAGTCGAAATATTTCTACAGTAATTTGCGCCCCATATTATGCTCCGAACATTAAAATATTTTACGTATAATTGTAAGTGTGTTACTGTAAACGAGCTAGGCAAAAAACCATTAACTATATGGTACATAACATAATAATAAACGTATAATATTATGCAAATTACGAAATCCATTTGGCATTGCCACATTTAAAGCAGCTACACTCCAAAAAGTATTTGGTTTCTTTAGTTATAGTACCTATCTAAATAAAAGCATGTATGCAATTGTAGTACCTATATTATAATATAATATTATTTAAATAAAATAAACAATATATTGTATGTTATTAATGGGAAAAATTATTATTTTTAATTATTACAAAGTTTAATAACTGTACTATGGAAGTATTATTATTTTATGTTACCATATAATTTCGTGACACAATTTTTACTTATCCATATCAGATGCCAATTCGTACCGTTCAATGTTGTTTAATACCAAATGTGATATGGGCGTTATTTATTTCACTATTTTTACCAACCGTAAACAACTGTGAGCGAAAATTATTCACAAACACTCGTGCTGCTGTAGTCTGTAACATGTGGCTTGACATTCGAAGCATGTTAGATACTCATCCACACCCCTATACCTCCCTACAATTAACATTTTAAGTATTCATTTCGATTTATAGAATTTTTAAGTACAATTAAGATTGTATTTAAAAAAAGATGGATTTTTATGCCATTTCAGAAGTGTAATTTAGCGATTGAATTTTTTTTTTCAAACGACAACCCAGTCTTTATCTTTACAAAAAATTATTGTTGGACAGAATTCCGATGATTTTATTTTTGAAAATGTCGATGTCTCTAAATCGAAATTCAAAACAGTATATTTTCTGAGTCGTCAAACTTCAATCTAGATTTAATAAAATTGATCAAACATAATATTTTTAATATTTGGGGAGGGAAGCACGCTCGGCGAATGACTCTGTACAATTATACATATGACGACAACGACTCTCTTGAAATTCAATCACGTTTCCGTTGAACGTGCAGTGGCTGTCAAATGAATTTGTCATGGGGGGAGGGGGATGGTTTTTAAATATGGCCTCACTATTTGACTGTGAAAAATATAATTTATGATGGTTATAGGATCATAAATATTATAAAATAAAAAATGTCACAGGGGATGATCTGCTTATTGGGGAGGGGGGAGTTTGATTAGGGGCAATCAACCTCCTCCCTCCACCCACGCGTATGTTCGCCACCGTGCCCTTGCGATCATTGGTCTTTGTTTCCGGTGGTGTTCGCCGTCGTCGCCGCTACAACAGGCCGCCACGTACCTGTGCCCGGCCATATTCCCGTGGGTGGACACGGGACCGGCCACCGAGGAGAGCGGAATGGTGGTGCTCAAACTGGTCGGCGTGTTCTACGTGCTCATCATCGTGTTCGACGTGCTGCTGGTGTTTGTGTCTTCCGAATCGTCCACATTCGTCTACGTCCTGTTGTACACCTTGCTGATAGCCGTCATCGCCGTGCTGGGCGCCATATCCCGAAAGCCCCAGAACAAGTGAGTGGCCCTTCTGCTAGCTTATAATATTATTGACTATCCGTACGACAATGTTATCGAAACGCTATCGACTCGTTGATACGGCCACCCGCGAATCGGGCAACGCGGTTCGATGTGGTTAAAACGATACCCAAGTCGAAAGTATAATATATTTTGATACGTCCATTTTCTCTCGGAGTCGTCTTGTGAGAAACCGTCCTGCCTGCCAAACGTTACGATTGTTTGAAAACCCCATATATTTTATACTTGATAAATTCGAATTGAATTCTTTTCTTCTCAGATTTAGAGGTATATTTTTTAGAATACAAACTTATAACATCGTATCCTAAAAAAACAAAAGGTACAATATAATATACATTTTTGAAAAAAATGTAACCTCGATGTAAACAGAAACCGCACACATACATAATACATACATCATCAAATCTAAATAACAAATTTTAGGTATATATTTTACTACATAATAATATGGATATAATATACCTAACCTAACCTAATATACAATTTACGAAATTCCTAGGCAATGTTTATAATAATTATCACAATATCTAATAAACTACGGAAATGTAGTTAAAAACGATACATCATAGTCATTCGCTAACACAACTCAAGGCATTTTAGACGTTCCCCAGGAAATTTAGTTATTTCCTAAATTATCATCACTTCCAGCAACACATTAAACGTCATTATAAATTATATATAATATACGTAGATACGCCATAAAAGTAAAATTCAATTATTATTTCTGACTTTAATTTGTTACGAAACTTTGGAACACGTGTACGATTTGATTTGATTAATTAAGTTTAATAAACTTGTTCCTAGAAATGTCCTATGTTTAAATTGAAATTCCTAATCTAAATATTTTAGCCGAGAGTTCTTAAAAAAACTAGACATATATGATGTGTTTTGTTCCTTACAAATGCAATTTTATAATGAAACCGAAACCCTTTCTATAATATTAGCATGTCACGTGTGCAAATATTTCAAATCTACACGCCTCCCGTCACACGTTATGATGTCGATAATGTATATTAGTAATTATATTTATCACGCATGTACGGGCATCACTAATGCTCAGGTATATAATATTATAATAGGATATTTCTATGGACGTTCTACTAAAATAATGTCTTAATTAAAATATTGGAAATAATTAATAAAAAATCTACAAACGTCAAGTCATTATTGCGTACACGATATTCTATATATTTTACAACGTCCATTGTGACATCCAACAGTTAAAATACATACAGTAAGTCTCGTTTGTTAACAAAGGGGAAAAAAAAGACAGAAAAATATTACTCCAGAGGCTATTTCGTATTAATTTATGTCAGAACAAGACGTTCCCTGAAACTTTGGCTTCGGTTTGAATACGATTTCTAAGTAAGTGTGCGGTTCGTCAAAGAGTAAGTGCAAGTTGCTTATATATATATATATATAGGTAGGTACTTTCATAACGTTTCTACAACATTGTTCGGCTTGACCTTAATAACAAATTGAATTCGATTCGCCTCAGCAAAATGAAAATATATTTTGATCCTTTTCACTCTTCGACGATAGCTCGGGGACAACGTGACTTTCGTCCATCATTTTCGGGATCTAAATTGGTTCAAGTAAAATAATTTTTATTTGCAATACTGGTTGAAGCGCACAGTTTTAAAATGACAAAATGAAAATTATTATGCTTAGAAACCTACAAACTCAATATACTAAATAATTATGGAATACATAGAATGTGTAATACGATACAATAGTAAAATAACTAAAATAATAGTTAATTTTACATTTTATAACATAATTTTAACAATACTTTACAAGAAAAAAAAATGTCTATTGGAATATGATGGCGCGTAATTTTATTTTTGCGCAATTTAAATAAAAATATCTCAGAACCAGAAAAAAATTGTTACTAAAATAATTGACATGCGAGTTAAAATGTGTTCTGGAGATGTGCACCTCAATCGTATTCTTGTGTAAAATCTCTTCGAGGTTTATTATGATACACGTATACGTAATTAATATGTCTTTAAACTTTCATGTTGCAAATATTATCATAGTTTCGCACAAGAAATAGTATTTTGTAGTTAGTACCAACACGTTTACCATTGTATGGGAGAAAAATGATGTCTGGTCATCGATATCCTATACCACGGTACAACCGCGGTTCTCTCGAATTAAACCGTCACAAACTCGGAATACAAATTTCTCACGTTCAGACGATTTATTTATTTATTTTTCCGTCACGTATTTCACTTTAATATCACGAGTAAAAATTTTGTTGTCGAAAATGGAGATTGCAATGTGGCTATAAAAATTTAATGTTCGCGGAGGGAATGTGATGTATACATATATATTAAAAAAAAAACGAAAAGTAAGCCAAATAGTTAACCATGCTTTATTTATTAGTTTCGAGGGATGATTTTATACAAATTTTAATTAAAACCCACATGACCCAATTACTCGTTTTGTAAACATAAAATATCTATAAATTAATAATGTTTAGTATATATAAAACGTATTTATAAATGTTGTTTGAAAACGTTTTAAAATTAAAATTCAAGTTCATTACAAAATGCGCTGAAAATGTTACTCAAAGAATTCGGCTACCTACTTAGTTATTAAGTTGTTTTTGCAATTCGTTATTAAAACCAACGTTATATTGAATTGAAACAAAATCACAGGCAAATTATTAAAAAAAAATAGGAGTACCTTAGTGTCATAAGGGAACTTGATGTCTAATAATAACAGACTTCATTGCGACATAATATCAAACTGCGTGTCCCGACAATATATATATTTTTATTTGTTAACCACCTGGCACGAAAGAGGTTGTAAAAACGTCAGGCTTGTAAAATATAATAAAATGGAATTTCACCGATTTCGCCTACCCAGCATCATTATAAACTCTGAGTAGATATTCCGTTTCCTCCGTTTTTATTATATTCTCGCACTTTCTTGTTACTGTCGAAATTAAAAGAACTTTGTCACCGATATTATTTTATACTAGTCATAACAATGTTGTGAAAACAAAAAATTGTACCAGTCGTTTCTGCTAATTAGTACAAGAACTTATCGTTTAATGATATTGACACACTATATTCATATATTTTATTTTACAAAAAAATGTATCGCCATTAATTATTAACTAATCAAAAGTGCATAATCTATATATTATATAAAAATATTTTGTATAGTAATTCATCAATAATTGAAAACGGCTGTGCTGATTAGGTTCAAATTTTTTTTCGGTTGTTAGTAATTCCCAGGAAAATGTTCTTAAGGAAAGAAAAATCAAGAAAATTGGAAAATTTTAATATCCTATGTCCGACTAGTGGCGCCATGTATCTATTAATTTTCTATTGTTTATGTTATGATTTGCGTAATAAAGTTAAATCAGAACTAGATAGTCAGAGTTAAAAAATATAGTTAGTTATATCCAATTCTGTAGATCCCATTCTGATATAACTTTATTACACACCTCATGGGGTCCGAAATCCACCTGCGGTGGATTGCCTCCGTAGGTGGTTTAGATGCGTGTAAATAACTTGAGGTTAATCTTAACTTAATATTTGGCTCGGACAACGCCGGGCAGGACAGCTAGTATATTATATAAAAAAAAACAAATTTAAAAATACGTGTGTGTACTACTTACACGAATCGTCAAAATGTATTAAAAATAGTGGTTTGTTGCTATACGAAGTCTCAAGTCGTTCACTAAGGACAATTTAGTTTTAATTTTGTATTAGTTCGTGGCCGATAACAGAATATATACGCATAATCAATCTGTTAAAGTGTTTAATTCTGTATAGTATGTAACTGTAAAACGCATTACTAGGTTTGTGATAATTAGTAAAATAGTAATTTTGAAAACATAGCACAGCTGTTTATATTTTGCACGTCCGGAGTGTGAGTTAAAACACGAACGTCATTATAATAATTATTATAATATTCTCATACTGGCCCAAGAGCTGTAAGAGGTTTATTTCTTTTTTAAATGTCAAACATTTTTCAGACTAAATAATTATTTTTTTGTTTTTTAACGAATCGTCAACATTACCCCACCCAAGTTTGTTGACATGTCGTAAAGAAATATTACTCTATTTTAATATTGTCGTACATTCGTATTTGTCTATAATGTATTGATTAAAATATATTATTGATGAACGCCCGGGGTTTAAATATTTTAAATTATTTATATTGTGCTATAGAATTTTTCGATTTTTGTTATATTCAGCTAAAAGACCTTTATAATATCTTATGACTCATAACTATGTCCGTGAAGTTGGCCCCCCGACTTTGGCCTATCGATTCCAAAAACTTTTACTGGTTTTCATTTTTCCCACAAATCGTATATATTCTATAAATTATGTCGTTATTCAAATTTATTTTTCTGTTTTAATTTTGAAACTAAACTTTTAACTCTAACATAAAATATTAATCTTAAATGTATCTATCGCTATTAATTTGACATGGAAGATGAAACATACATGCAAGTATCTACTTACAAATTGTTAAATTGTCTCGAATATTCTGTTGATATTACGGTAAACGACCAAATTAGACTAAAGTTTATTAAGAATTAATTACTGATGGCTCAGTTTCATATTTAAAAAAATTATAATGACCCAAAAGTTAAATATACCTAAATTATACAACTAGCCATCGAATCATTGAAGAAATTGAATGGTATATAATAACACATCATCTATCAATTTAAACTTTTTTGCTTTTCTATGCAGAATATTATTCTGATTCCATATACCACAATCAAAATTATACATAAATAAATAAGTACCAATAAATATTAAATTGGTAAGAGCTTTTCAAAATGACTTAATCGTACATAAGATAGTTCTAATAATCTACTAAATAGTTGTGAAATCAATTAAGTATTATAGTTTAATGAGATTGAAGGGATTAGATAAAAGTAGAGGAGCTGGTGAAGGAAAAGACTTGTGAAAAAAAAAACGGTCATCGTATAATTGTATCCTAAAATTAAGTATATTACATATTCAATATAATTATTAATTTGCGATTTTCTCACCTAGTTTTCGATTTATGCAGTGTAAATTATGCAAACCCGTGAAATATTAAAATAGTTTTTAAAAAAATAACAGTTAAAAAAAAAAATATGACTTACCTAAATAAAAAAAATATTTATCGCTTGTATAAGGTTTTAATTATATTTTATACTTTTTATTCTAATTTTACAGACAAATACTCGTATTCAAAACACCGTGGGTTCCATTCGTACCATCATTCTCAATTGCCGTCAATTTGTACTTGATATTTCAGCTGAGCTCGATGACTCTACTACGGATCGTCATATGGGTTTCAATTGGTATGTATAATAATAACATTTTTAGTATGAGTATATACATTTGAGTTTGAAGTATAAAACATTCATACACTTACATGTTTTAAACGTAAAATAAAATATTAAAATCGTCAAATCTAACGAGATATATAATATCAATTTATCATAAGAATCCATTAATTATTTTTCGTTTTTAACTTTAATACAATTTTGTCAATTTCACATTTTAGTTGAAACAGATATAATTTATTTTTGAAATAAGTAATAACAAAGTTTTCTAAAGTTTATTCTTTATTCCGAGAAAATGTAATTCGTACGCTTTTAATATTTACATATAATATACTCTGTTGTTTATTCAACAAATGTTTATCTCAGTCAATTTAATGGAATATTTTGTTATTCTAAAGTGTAACTGTGATGTTGCGCAGAACAAGTAATCTATAATTTTACTTTTGTTTTTATAAGCGTTTTAAGGGCAGTACCGAGTTGTGTCAATACAGTAAAATTACAAAATATAGGTATCTAAAATCGCTTTGATAAAATATATTTTTAAATGTTTGTAGTTTTGCAGTTCTAAAATAATAGTTTTCCAAAATTTAAACTTTAAGTATTTATCCTCGTATATCTGTATTACAATTAATCATCATTATTTAGCAACAAATAAGTTTTTCAAAAACGTTATACTTAATAATTCAACGATGGAAAACGTACAATTCTTATTTTTAATTATTGTTTAGATTGATTCATTATTATTATTATTATTATATAGATTTTTTTTCATCATATTATGCAATTTCCTTTTAAACATAATACATTAAGGTGAATGTTGAAGGGAAATGTGTACAGGAAAAAGACAACGTTTCGTTTTGAAGTCTCCCATTATAGGGATAGTTATTTAAAAATACACTTTATTGATAAGACTGGACACGGGTGTGGTCGAGAGAATTTCACTCGGACAGCCGGGAAATTCATACTGGCGCATCCGACTTTGCAAACGTTTCGAGTCACATCCCAAATAATAATTGAAAATGTTATGTTTTTCTTTCCACTTTTGCATACAGAGTACTATAATTTATTAAATAAGATTCAAACGTACGTTTTGAACACGACCATCTTTTAATATTAATATTTAAACACTTTTGAAGAGCAAATATTTCATAGCTATCAATAATGTATAATTATTTATTTTGTACACGTTGTAAATGTTATCGACTTCCATTGTCAATAAACAAATTTTAATTGTAAAAGTTAGAAATGAGGTCGATATAACGGGAGTACAAAATTAAATTTCGACTTTATCGGGTTTATCATTTAGTGAAATTTATAGATAAGGTATCAAAAGTGTTGGGGACATCCCAGTTATAAAACCCGAATGGCTTATTGATATTATGAATTTCGACAAATAATTTTTGCGGACAGTTCAACTTATAGGCGATAAATTATTGCAGACGTAACTCAGACCTATACAGCCAACAAACCACAGATGCAATTTTATTAGGTTGCCGGCGATCTCTATATTTTTTTTTCAGACTTTCATACGTGTATTGTGTATAAAATGTTAAAGTTGTATACAACAAAATAGGCAAAACAAATTCAACATAGAAAAACTAACAATCGTTAACTTAATTTCAACAAACAACGAATACACTTTTAGAAAGTAGAATAATTAATACGAACAAATCAGTCATATGTCCGATGTATAGTAAAAATTAATTTCTAACAAATTAGTAAAAATCATGAATCATAATGACGGTTAATTATTCCATTTTTTATAAATTTCAAGTGTTTACTATAAAGTTTTTATAAAATGCAAATTAGCTCGTGCAAAATTAAGTGATTGCTCTGTCCCATAGTAATCTATCGATCTCTGATATACATAAGATTTTAGAATTGTGCACACACAATCTTATGAGCTGCGTTATCACAGTATCTTTGATATAATAATACAATATTGTGTAATTTTGTAATTTTCCAGGTCTGTTCGTCTACTTCTATTACGGCATAAAGCACAGCACGTTGGAACCGCGGGTGGACGAGGACGAGAGAATTGAACTGAAAACGAAATCGCAGACGATGACAAAACCGCAAAATAATCGACCACCGCCACCGGCTCCGGCGAAGACTTCCGCTAACACCAACAGCACTTCCGCCTCCGCCTCCAGCGCCACCGCAACCACCACCACCACCACCACCGCTGCCGCCAACGCCGCCAACGCCTCCGCCAGAGTAGCCTCCGCCGCGGCTTGTTCCACCACCACTGCATCAGTGGTCGTCGAGAAGACCGAACCGAAGAGGCCGACCAACTTAGAACCACTACCCGCCAACAACGACAGTAATTTGTTTGTGTCACCGTCCGCGTTCCCAAAGTGGGAAGACTAGATTGACTGACCAAAACTTAAAAAAAATTTTAAAAAAAAAATTTAAAAAAAATAAACGTTTTGTCGACTCGACGCCGAGACTTCAACAATGTTGTGTGTAAATAGGGATGTAAAAAAAAACAAAAAAAAAATATTACTACTTATAAACTTATAATTATTATTATATTATTACGGTAACAAAATCAATTCTTTGGGCTACCAAAATGACTATAATACCTGCACTAAAATAATATTATGTTATTTATAACACGTGTAATACGACGTGTGACGTTTTTAATATATTCTATTACCCAGCTATTATTATTATATTATATATATTGATATTATACTATTATATATTTTAACTGTCAAACGTAAAAAAAAAGCTTACCGCATTATAGCGGATATAAATTGAATGGAAAAGGTTTCGAACGAGCACATTCTCATCACATCGTCGGGGCTCGTTTATCGGTATGCGTTAGAGCATTTTGATATACGATTCAACGTGCCGTTATTTTAATCTATATTTTTTTTCCACGCCCAATTCTCTCTCCCTCCGAGACTTAAACATTGACTCGACTCCATTATTACAAACTATACCGGCACCCTATTATGATCGAGCATCGCCGCTTAACCGTTTAGGTTCGTTCCAATATTATAGTGTGTGCAAAACCAATTACCGACCCTACGTCGTTCTTCGGTTTTTTTCCAATAACATAGTTTCGAACGTAATATTTTTATGATGTAATATTATTATGTTTTGTCGACCCCACGAGAGTGTTGGTGCGATTCGCACAGGTCGAAATTCGTCACGACGAATGACTGAAAACGATGATTTCGGCGCAATTAATATTAGCGTGAGTTAAAAAACGGTTTCTCTCTCTCTCTTGTTTTTTTACGGTCGAATTGTGAGCAGCCTCGCGGTCCGAAGAGATCACAAAATGAATTCGCGACTAGTCGATGTATCGATTTTCGTTCGATTTTCATTCTGTTCGTCATCGTTTTCGCGACACCGGCGAATTACAACAAGCAGTTGACAATATGATAATATAAAAATATTTTATGTCGTATACGCATAGGTATTATTATAGTAGTTAACTATACATTTCGTTTTGACTCGCGACACAATAATGACATTTTTTCATTCCCAACTATTTCTCTATTCAATTAGCAGTACCAGAGCTGAGTACAGCTTTGTTTGCAAAACACTCGACTTTACGGCTGAAATCTTTCCGCAGCAACTTACAAAGTACAACGATTTCGTGACGCTTTCCTCCTGCGCATAACCGCGTGTGGCCAAACGATACCAATAATATAACCTACCCCCGCCTACCCGCACGGCCGACAAATCGATGACACATATTATTTTCGTGTAAAAATAAACCGCCGACAATTCAAAAGTTCCACAATGGTCGTTTTCGTTTGACGAGGGATTTCTATATCTACTCGAACGAGAAGTATGCTCAGACACGTATATATTATATGCTCAATATAATATGTGTGTATGTGTGTGTGTGTGTGTGTGTGTGAGAAAACGGTTATTGATTAATATTAAAATGTAAAAAGCTTTTATGATGATTTGTTTTAATTGCTAGACGCACTACTACAGCTCATATTTTATGTCGGGCCCTGACATCCGGTTACGTTATTTCGTCCCTACGTTCAGACGTATTATTTTATTTGGAAGGCTGCCGATTTCGTAGAAAAACAATCTTCCCATCGCCCCCCCCCCCACCACATCGAACACGATATACGGCACCGCGCAGGCGGATTTGTGTAATCCCGAAATCGTTTTCAATTAGTCAACGACTTCTTCCGCCGTAGGTTGGATAATATTATATAGTATTACATTTAATTAACAAATATTATTATATTATTATGGTTTATATAAAAAAATAAATAAATTTATATATATAATATAATATACCTATAATACATTTTTATTATATTATTATTGTAATATGTTTACCAAACAATATTTGTTTGTTTTATTGTTGTGGCAAGACTGGTTTAATCGAATTGTAACGTAAAATAATTTGAAATGTTTTAAATTTGTTAAATAATTATTATGTTTATACTTGATTGAATATAATTGTAGGAGCCCCTATTTTTAGCGGTCGTCGGCAATAGAATAGTCGGGAATTAATAATAAATCACCGTGTCGTGCCTACACGACGAGACATTTTATGTTATACGATAATGAGCAGGACGAGCAGGAAGTCCACGTAAATATTGTCCGGGAGGTCGACACCCGAAGACCACACCCGTCGCACGCGGTTTGCGCCGTTCCAGTCGATGTGATAATAGTTTCGTTGTCTGCTGGCGACCGAATTATTTAATTAAAGCCCTAACGTAGATAATAATATTATAATAATAATATGCGTATTATAGCGGTGTTTCCCTATATTAGTAAGTGAACAGATAGGTATTATTATGTGTATTTTTCAATTTACATTAATTTATAATATTATAATATTTACTTCATAAATTCTTAGTGAAATAATATTATAATAATATGATATTACATAGAGCGTGTTTAAGTACTATTCCTAGAATGATAGTATATTTTATTATACGCTTTCGAAATGGACGTTGTCGCGCGCGAAGGTTCAAATCTTCATCCAAAATATTATTATTACGAAACACAACATTGTATAGGCTGTATATAATAATTATACGAGTATCTATATAATTGATTTATATTGTAACGGAAATCATTGCATTTTTTTTTCTTAAATTGTTTTACGTGCCTTAATTACACAACAAAATAATATTAAAATATTGAAACGCATTGCGTTCGATAATGGTTATTGGAAATAAAAAAAAAAAAAACGTTTGTACTTTTTCGGAAATTTTGTTTCCACTTGGAAATTATTATTCTTACGCATTCATTTTTGACCTTTTTTTTACTAAATTGAAACATTGCACAGAAAAGTACAATATCACAAACAAAATAGGTGTAAAATTCAGGATTTCCTAAACTGGTACCTAAATATTGCAGTGCCATTCCTCTGATGCCAATTTTACGATTATACGTACATTTTGTTCGGTTACCATTATTATAATTGTCATTATTATTATTATTATTATTATTATTATTATGATTATTATTACTATTATTACTATTATTATTATTATGTTTGTTAATTTTTTGTTTATTGTTTGTACAATATTTGTTACTTTTATATCATATGTACTATTGTTATCGTTACTATTTATCATTTACTTCTAAGTATACAAAATTTAAAATAATTTTATTGACGACAAATATTAAAAAAGGAGTTAAAAACATTTCTCGGCACCGGTCCAATATGATATTGTTTTCTATTTCGAAATCCTCAGAAATTAAACGCTCGTAGTACGGATAATCAGTTTTGCAAGTCTAACAATATTGTGAAATATCCTTATTTTAAGGCTCATCGTCGTAGTAGGTACAAACGCGGATGACGATTGTTGTTGGAAGCAAACGAAATACTTATATTCATAGTATATCTAATTGTGTATGAAGGTGTTTCTGAAAATATAACACTTGACTGCGGTTAGGTTGGATTAGGTAGTCTTTGATGTCTTTAAGACAAGCAAACAGCTGGCATTCGACAGGCATTTAATTTACACGATTTCGCGACGGTGCAGAATAAACCTTACTGTATAGATCAGGAATGGGCTGACCACGTACCTTTTTTTATCTAATCCTTGCTACATTTCCAAATTTGCTTAGGGTTTTCGTAAAACGTAGATATTAATTCTAGTATTGAACTACAGCTTGTTTATTAAATGTCTAATTATAAATTTATGGAGGCATAGCAAACATAGCTTATAGGTCCTTATTTTATTTTATCAGTTTATTAGTCAAATCCGTCGTGTTACGTTTGCCAACAGCGTTGGTTTTATTATTTCTGTGTTTTGTAGTGTTTAAAATTTTAAATTGTAATGACCTTTTTTTTGGCTTCTGTGGTCTCTGGCTCGCTAGATTTTTAAGTTCTAAGAATTGGCTCTATAGTAACTTTGAGTTGCCCATCCCTGGTACAGATGATCCGAGTGACAGCGTTTACTTTCTCGACAAATTTGAATACTTACCAGATTGAAATATGAATAAGTTTTTTAAATTGTATTCACTTGTAGACGAGTATAGGTTTCGATTGATTAGTATTTTTTTTTTGTTTTTTGTAATAAAATCTATATAATTACACGTGCCAAAAAACGGTGGTCGATTCAGTCGTCAGTTCGTCTTGTGACGGTGCCGAAATTATTACCAAACAAAAAATAGTGCGTTAACAATATTTTCGTTATTCCTATGTTTGTTGATGTTTTCTTTTCATTTCGTGAGCCATTCGAATGTTCGAATTGCACGAAAATATAATGTAACGTTACAATTGTATCATGGGCGATATTGCATCCAAAAACCAATCCATTTTTCTGCGCCATTCACTGTAGTATAATAAAATCAAATGCTCGCCATTAATTCTGCTTTCTCGACACGATATTCAAATGATGATAAATAATATTATATAAAATATTTTACATGATCGAAATTTGCTAAACGGTTCGTTAGGAATTCTGAAAAACGTCTAAACTCAATTTATATTACTGTTGGTATTTTTGTTTTTCAATATTGTCTACAAATCCCACCACTAATGTGTAAACTTATTTATTTTTTGTTATAGTAAAATTTGCATCCAACACTTTCAAAAAAGCAAATCTGATTTCGTAATATCAATTCATATATAGTGTCTTATTGATTTCGCAGTGTCTTCGAAATAAAAAAAAAAATTGATTTAACATTAAAGCGTCTTATATAGATAATATTTATATTATATAGATTAAAGGTTATACCTATAACCTCAAGTATTATTATCATTATCATCCTTCACGTCTTTATATATTGTATTTACATATAATATTATATATATATATATTATGTATGAACATTGAATGTTGTTAAAAAAAAAAAAAAAAAACAATTGTTATCATACACTTTATATTAAACATATAAATAAATAAAAATAATATATATATATATATATATAATATTATATAAAATAGTTGTAAACTTTTAAACTGTTTAACTTTGATTTGTTTTTCTAATATTATTATTATTATTATTATTATTATTATTACGTCTTCTATCAGACTTTTGAACATGTTACCTAATAATCGTTATTAATTATTATAAATAATAAAGAAATCTAAGAAACAAATGAATGCAATATGACGTTATTTCCACGTAGGTACTTCGTGCAAGGAAGTACTCGAAAGTATGTAGAAAATATGTAGTACTCGAATTTAATATGATCACATACTATTATACTATAAGCGTACTGTCCGCTGTCGGGAAATAAAATTGTAAAAATCCGTTTATGCGGAAAGAGAAATAACATATTATTATGTTGATTTTTAAACACGGCAACTATAACTGTTTGTTCTCGTATTATAATATATAGACCTTTGGTTATAATATGAAGCGAACGACTTGGGAAGAGTTATATCAGAGGACATCACACTGCGGTCCATTATAGGCTCAAATATCTCAATTTTCTTTAAAAAGACTTATAAGAACTGAGAAGACTTAGAATTATATTTTCTAAAAATTATATATGCTTAGTTGTAATTGTATTAAGTTTTTAGTAATTAGTATTTTAATTAGTACCCAAACTGCAAATATTTATATGACTGATAATAACATATTATATTATTATAGTGACAAAAATTAAAGCACTTTGTTCAACTTTGATACTTGTTCATCAAATTTTTTCTGGAAAATATCTTGCTGTGAAATCAAAATTAATTAAAGCCACAGTGTCGTAATGTAACACTAACCTAAGAAACCAAAAAGAGCACAATACAAATTATGTAAAAATAGATTTTTAATACTATGGAGGCTGGGTAACGATAACCAATGGTAGTCACTTTTCAGTTGAATTCAGTGTATACGAAAAACGATTCTGGCCCGTCAGCCTACCTATTCAAGTATATTTCATGTTACCAATGTTTTTTTGATATTGCTATTAAAGTAACTTATATTACTATTAGTAAGGTAGGTTGATTTAACTTTTGCCGAAAACATTCCATTTATATATTATATTGAATGAGAAATGTATTTTTATTATTAATGATAGCCGATAGATAGGTTACCCGATAGGTAGCATAAGAGTAGTTTGAACAAATGTATTAATTTATTTTAAGCTATATTTCAGAAGTAGCAAGTATTCATAAAAAATGTACATGCTTATGGTGTAAGCAACCTGATATTGATAATGGACAACTGCTATTGATATTGTTTGACTGATTTTTTGGAAAGACACATGTTACTAAAAATGTCTACCTCTCTAAAGCTACCCGCCACGGTAAAAAGTTACACGCTTATGGTGAAAGCAACCTACTATCCTGGCTTTTAACAGTGGCAGGTAGTCTTATTAGGTCGGTATATTTAGTAACAGGTGAATTTCATAAGTAGCAGTTGACCGTAGTAGCATTATCAATAGCAGGTTGATTTTACCACGAGCAAGTGTATTTCATCAGTGACAGATAGCCATAGCGGGTGGCTATTTTTAGTAGCAGGTTTATTTTATAATTATCAAATAACTGCAGAAGGTATCTGTTATCAGTAGCAGGTGTCTTTCAAACAAATGATAACTCACAGTTTACTTAAACCAATAACCATAAACCGTTACACTAGGCTCAAAATATAAAATAGTTTTTTTAAAAATATGATTATTCTCACACTCAACAAACCTTTTATGAAACAAAGTGAAACCACGGTGGAAAGAGAAAAAAGTTTCGTTTCAATTGCACAAATGTTTATCGGAAACAACGGTTTAACTAAGTCAATATGACTTTATAACTAAAAAGAAGTTATCACAAAACCAATGGCTTTTGCGACTGTGGTAGGACGGAGCGACACGAATCCTCGACGTCCCGTTGCAGCTGTCTCTGCGTCATTCCATCAAGGTACGTTTTAATATTATTCTCATCGTTCGTGTTTTTCTCGTGATTTAGCAGCATCTAAGTGTATTGAAATGTATTGATTCGTTCGAGCCGCTATAGTACGGATATGAACGTTAAAATCATTAATTCACAGAACGAAACATATTATATTATAATATACGAGCTATATTAGAATATTATACAATACGACCGCCGCCGCCGCCACCACAAAATATAGACAATAACGATGTTTCATACTCTGCGCCGGACTGAATAAACGTTTCGAATATTTCAATTTCAATTTCAAATTCACATTTATTTTTCCAACTCGCAAAACGTTCCGACGCGTACAGGACGACGTATACGAATAAGCGATGTTGCTCGCACAACAACATCAACGGTGAAATCGTATTAAAACCGAGTGAGCACGAGAGACGGAAATAGCAGGTGAGTATAGTTTAATATAAATATCGCGTTGAAGTGTGCGCATGTTCAAACATATAATAATAATAATAATAATAATATCCAAACACAATTATTATTACATTCCAATAAGTCATCGTGTTAGCGAGCATTATTTTTTGACTATATAAGGGTTTACCGTGTATTATTTTGACATCGCTGCAGCGCGCATTATACCCACTGCAGCTGGAACACGAGAGTTTAATATATTAATATTATAAAACTCGAGCACAATATTCTAGCAAGTACCTACCAACCTACCTATACGTACACTCTTTCGTAACTTAATTATCACGGGCAGACGAGATATTATTTTCGAGTGCACGGCGACGCCGTTAAACGTGCATAATATAATATATTATACGAGTACGTAGGTACATCGTCGTCGAGGTTAATTCAATATTTTTCGTCGTCTGACGTTGATTAATATATATTTCGACCTTTCCGCATTGCTACGTTTTGAGTATGATATAATAATATTTACGCGCCCTCGAACGCGCACATGTAAAACGTTCCCGAATAAAAACATCCCTTATCCTGCCGGTTGGTGAAAATACAACCACCCAAGCGAGATGTGTATACACCCTCATACAGCACGAGTGACGGATATAACGATCGTCTGCGATTTTGTCGTCTCGTTTTTCTGGCGACAAAATCGAACATCATCGACGCGAGCGTCAGACCGCGAGAAGTTGTTCAAATAATTTTGTCGGCGAGTGAAGGGGGGTGTGCTGATTTTTTACGACAATAATCACTTTATTATTTTGGTTGTCAAAAAAATTATAATATCTAAGTTATTATAAACATTGAGAAAAGGTCTCGAGGGATCTACCCCCATCATCTACCCCCTGCACCCGTTTGACCACCACTAGCTTTCCCGTCGTTAGTCACAGACTTATCGTATATTACAAAATCATATTTTTAAGAGAGTACCTATATTAATTGTTTTAATATTGTTCTAATGGTAGGATTTTTTTTTCCATCTGCGAAAAAAGAAAAATGGCCTAGCATAGAAGTGATACGGTACGCGAGTTATATTATTTTGGTCTTTTCTGAAAAGTGATCGCAAAAATTCAAGTAAACGACATTTTGTCGGGTTCAAAGACGTTTCGGCCAAAATGGTCGAACATAACCCGCCGTAATTTTCGATCTCTTTTTCTTTTTATCGTGCGCTTTGCCGTATTATATACAAATTGTATTCATTTTCTTTTTTTTAAAAAAAAGAAAGCACCTTCTAGTACCCATTTATAATAATGTAGAAAGATAAAAAGAACTGTGAGGATTGCATGAAAAATAAGGCTCCGATTTTTTTATACAACATACCTATGACTCACGTATTCATAACTTCTTGCTATATAGTTGTTTTATACCTTTAAAACATGAGTGCCTACCTACTCGTTTGTGTTATTTGAATTGTATATAATATGTATACTATGCAATTTATTCTTCATTACCAGTTATTTATGTTATTTATTTAAGCCACAACGTTAACCAAACATAAATTATAAACTTAAGAAAGGATGAACAAACACACTCTTTAGCCGGGAGTTTGTAATTTGCACCAAATTAAAGATATGTAATTTGCACCACTGCAGGTAGTCGAAAGTAGTGTTTGTAATTTGCACCAAAATAAGGGTATGTAATTTGCACCATCCTCAGGTAGTAAGAAATAGGAATTGTAATTTGCACCAAAATTAAAATCGATTATTTTTTCGATAGTATCATTAGTATTGATAGTTTTAATAATCGATATTCTCGTTGACGCGACGTCAAGACTAGATGAACACGAATGACAATATAATAATTTTTCGGGATTTTTCACCTTATCTGGTAATATTTTGACGTTTTACGTCCAATTATCGGTCGTAATCGCGTTATATCGCGTTATATATATATTTATATAATGTACATCAGTTTATTATTTTGATCAAATACTAAGCTATACGTTTAGTCTTGCCGTTTCGTCGTAATACGTAATTTAACGTAACATTTTTGAAGTGCAGTATTTAATTTTTTTTCTTGAAATATGGAAGTTAAGATAATTAAAAGTAATCGCGGGGAAGATATTTTAGAATACGATAACCATACTTTTTATTTTGCTTATAAAACAAAAACTACAAATATAATACGTTGGCGTTGTACACAGAGAAAATGTTCAGCGAAATTGTTTACTACAGGTGAAAATTTGACGATTGTCCGTGATGAAACTATGAAAGTGTACGTCATGTAAATCACGATGAGAAAAACTTAAACGTTTATAAATTAAACCAATTGAGCAAAATAAAAGCACGAGAATCACCATATGAAAAACCAGTCAAAATTTTGGCTAACAAACATTGATTTTTTATGCAAAAGTGAAACAATCTATCTTGATGGGACATTTGATTATTGTCCGAAATTATTCACTCAACTTTTTACTTTACATGGATATTTTAATAATAATTACGTTCCACTTGTATTTGCGCTGTTACCAAATAAAACAAAACAAACGTATACACATTTTTTAAATATTTTGGTACTTGAATGTCAAAATGTTGGTCTAATATTAAAACCTACAAAAGTTATATGCGATTTTGAAGAATCGATTCATATTGCTTTAAGAGAAGTTTGGAATGATGTTAATATCTTTGGATGTCGTTTTCACTTAACGCAGTCTTGGTATAGGAAAATACAAAACTTAGGACTATGTAAAGCGTATAAAAATAATAAAACCCCCGAAGGTGAATGGTTGAATAATATTTTTGGGTTAATATTTTTAAATCCTAATGAAGTGGGCTCATGTTTTGTTGATGACTTTATGTCAACAATACCACACGATATTAAATTTCAAATGTTTGCTGACTATTTGACTGACAATTATATAGACAACAATTCATTATTTCCACCGTATATTTGGGCAGTTGCATCATCGTCGTCGACACACACAACGAATGCATGTGAATCCTTTCACAGTAAATTAAAACAGTGAAGTATAACAGCAATTAATATTATGTACCTACATAACTTTACTTTTTTCAAACTATAAATTATTATTTACAGATTATTCCACCTACAATTAACTGCGAAACATAAAATGGTATCAAAACAATCCGTCAAATCAAATAAAACATATAGGTGAATTTGTTTTTTTTTAAATTTTACATATAATTGTTTTAATTGACAAACTTTTTTTGTATACATTTGTCTTTTTATTAATTTTACACATATAATTATTTTAATTGGACAACATTTTTTTTATATTCATAATTATACGATTTTATATAAACTTTCAACAATATACGCTCAACTATTTTATAAATAATAACTAAGCTTCAGTTATATTAGGATATAGAAAATTGTAAGTTGGTACTATCGACCAAATTTTTTTGTATACTATCGAAAAAATAATCGATTTTAATTTTGGTGCAAATTACAATTCCTATTTCTTACTACCTGAGGTTGGTGCAAATTACAAACGCATTTAAAAAAAATGGTGCAAATTACACAATATGTTTTATATATTTTGGGTCAATTTTGGTGCAAATTGACTACAGCCCTTTAGCCATGTTAGATTTTTGGTGTTGGATTAATAAAATAAAATATTGACTAATTTAATCAAAATAATAATATAGTGTTAGTAAAATATAGTAATAATTAAAACGAGCAACAATATAATGAATAATATGATTTAATAACAAAATTATTTTAGATTGATAAAATTGTATCCATAAATAATAACATTAATACTTGACTCAATAGTTTAATTTTGTAGAAAAATATATATTAAATTAGTCAGATTATTATTATTATTTTTTTGTATTTGTTAACCCGCGGCAACATAGGCCATTTTGCGTGGGGAGGGAACTGTAGGTTTTTTAGGTTGGGTACGTTTTTGGTACATGTGTGTATGGTTTTTGGCAGTATTTTCAAGTGGGCACCCGTAGGTATCTGCCGTGGCCGGATTGGGGATGGCGGTGGTCACTCTCTCCAGACAGTCGCCTGCCCAGAGAGAGGTGCCGCCCGTCGACCACTTCGTCCCCTAGTCAGATTATTAAAATACTATTTAATTGAATATTAAAAAATATTGTTTTCGATAAAATACAATTAATATTACTGCTGTCAATGTCGGTGATTGGTTTTCGCGTTTTATATTATTTTACAATAATCGTGATTCGTAGTGAAAAATTGAATTGGTTTTAAGACATAACGCCAATAGGCGAGTAAGTGTATCGTGTATGTGACATGACATTTGTATTTGTTAAATAATAAAAAATACGACAAAATTAAATTTTAAGTAGGTATTTATCGACATATTTTACGACCATATCGATTATTAACATAAATGCATTGAATTTGTATATGATTGTCACCAGAATCGAATTAAGACGATTTTAGATAGAAGACACTTTAACTGTTTTTTGACATTTAAAAAAAAAATTATCAACTTATTAACCAAAATATGGAAACGTATGTTTGTGAAATACTATAAAATTTATAGTTCAATTGTGTTATAAGCCTATGACAATATATGGTAAAATATGATATATGCACGTATCGATTTGCAAAATAAATTTAATGGTTAACAAATGACTTACCTCCACAAAATGTTGGGAAAACTTTCATTAAGTGCCATGTTCAGATTTAGATCCATTACTAGTTTTACTGGATTATGATTGAACCATTCAAATTCAAATTCAGTCTCGATTTAGGTACATAACTATATAACCGCAGGGTCATAATAATATACAAATTATTGGTTACCTATTCATGACATATATATTTTATACTAAAATGAATATTCGTCAAAACAAAATCCATCCACAACGATATACTGAATAGTGAATAATACGGAGGAGTGTTTTTAACCAACAATTCGTCTCTCTCCGGCCTCGCCAAAATTATAATAATATGATAATATAATATTTAACGTATTTCATTAGTTAAATTCTGAATTATTTCAACCACTCTGATGTAATACGAGTGACCTAGCTGCTGCTGCTGCCGCTGTAGCTACACCTTTGTAACCATATAATAATATAAACGTGAAGGGGATACAAACTGTACTCCGACAACCGCGAACGTCTCTCGATCAGATAGGTACATATTATTCGTCTTTGCAACTCGTCGTAGCAACACAAACAAAGTTATGATTAAACTTTAAGAATAATTTCGGCTATACACTAATATTTTAATAACAAAATATTTCACGCCAGTAGACGTACGAACGGCGTATAATATTACTCTGTACACGATTTCGCGAACAAACAATATCTCGTTCGGAACAACGTTCAAACTGTGTTAATCGTATATCTACTGCGTATATACCGACTACCTATAATTTTGATGTTACAACTTATGACGCACTTGCGAGCTTTCACACACGCGCAAGTATAACACGCCGCCGCAACTTATATTATATTAATATATTACTATATCGTGCTCGGAAAATATTCGCAGCAGACGCTAATAACAACTACGAAATATTTGGAAACAATAATATTTGCGGACTCGAGTCTGCTCGAGTGTGTCTCGAATGCTTCATAGGGCCGTTTAATACAAATACAAAGCTTACAATAATATAACAACTTATAATGCAACATCGCTGTAATAGAAGTGATATATATCAATTTATTTTGAATTTATTATATTATTATAATATTACACGCGTTAATTAGATATTCGATGTCCGCATCGGGGGCTGCCACGGAAATATCGCTATTATTATAATATTATTATGAATAATGTCATTTATATTACCGTTGTTATCAACCCTAACGATATTTTCAGAATGTGTTATAATCGTTGTTTTATTGATTATTAACTGCGACTGAATAATAATATATTCTTACGATTCGTGGTGCGGCCGTGAGCAATGTACGTGCGCAGATGGGTTGGATTCAAATCATTTAATATTTATGACTCGACGTTTTGTCTGAAACCATTAAAATGTATTATGTTCGGCTTATTAAATAATATATTATTGTAGGTAAGTTTTCGGTTTGTGATAAAACAGACTAGAGCCTTTGTTTATATTATACACTGGGCTCTCAAACTCACGTAAAAGATCATCAAAACCCATCACTGCGGCACTTCGTATTATTCATATTGTGTCAAGACGTTATTATGAGTCGATATTATTTTATAATCGTGCTTACATCCTATAGTTGTTATGTGATTCGGGTACAACAAATATTTCTAAAACGAATTAACTTCCCGACTGCGTCGAATTACACCCCGACGATTTTCACGGATCTCGTATTTCGTTTTTTCGTGTACGCTTTATGTGTAGGTATACAACATGATAAGATCATAATAAATTTACCATTGAAATGCTGAGATCAATTGAGTATGTTTCGAGTTCGATGTAGGTACGCTTCACTCGTTTGGGATTCTCTCCGAGTGCACTGCGAACGTTTGAATGTTTCGCAGTCGTTGGTTTTTACTCTGTGTGATTTAATTAGTTTTAAAACATCTAAACAATATTATACCTAATGCCCTTTTAGGTAGGTAGGCCGCCGCCGTTGGTCAAATCGAAATGAATTATTTGGAATCGGCTCACGGTTGTACGACATCGACCGATTAATCTTAGAGCTCTTAGACCTGTCAATCGAATCGCGATCGCGAACAATTTATTTTTTGTCACACGAGTATGAAAAACAATCTTTGTTAACACTGGGACAAGTGCCTTTATTTGATGATGTTACTTCGATTAACAACTATAATTATTGTTATCGATTTAGTGAGCTGTTTTTCGGAAAAACTGTCTAAATAAAACTTAATAATTATGGATCACGTACAATATTGGTGTTAACGAAAAAACGCATTTGTTTTCCTCAAATAAATTTCGACTTGAGTCAAAACTTATTTATTCAATCGGCACTGCAGTTTTGAACCCTCTCTAGGAGAGGAGACTTTTAAATTTTACCTTATTTACAAATATGATAAAATACATAATTATACTTGACTTCATAAAAATCGAATTGTTCTTGTATTTTATACATTGTTTTCTCGATACTTTCTAAAAACTGTTTTAGAATATTATCTAATACGTGATGTCTCATCGTGTTTGTTCTCGTACATATCCGACCACCTCCCGCATGGCTGCATACACTTTAAACTTATACAAACTATTTAAATAATTAATGGAAATAAATAATTCAACTATTTAAAATATTTACTTTACATATTATATCAGTTCTATAAACTAAGTACCTATTAGCTTAACAGAGAATTATCATGATGTAGAGAAACGCACAAAGACAAGATATATGGTTATATTTCGAGTTTAGGTAGAGTTAGTTACATTATTTAGTCTTATACGTCATCCTTTAGTCCTTGTATGGTTATCATATATTTGAAGATTTCATGTCACACAATAATACAAAATATGTTTTCCAAAATCGTTATTCACAAAATAATATATTAATGGGGAAAAAAGTGCTACTGACGAAGAAAATGTATGTCGAAACCTTGTATTGAGTATCTGTGTATGGTTTTATTTTAATCAAACCACATTTTACCGTATTTTTACGATGGGCTGGTGATTCGAGTTTATAACAACTCTAGACGAGCGTCGTTAATAAAAGCGTTATACATGAATTGCGTTCAGGATATAATTTTGAGACAAAATTCATGTACCTGATTTTACGGTACGCAACTCGACATGTGCTCCCCAGAATATATCCAACCAAGATATTAAAATTTTAGTAGTTAGATAGGAAAATCAATTATTAAAGATTATCATAAAGAACCGCGTATTCGTAGTAAATCGTATTTGATGATATTATATTTATTTTTGTTATAGAAAGATTAAGCCATTTTACAACGATTATTATGGTATTATATTATTATCAGTGGGATGCCGCGCGACAACGAATTTACAGATTATTCGGGAGACAAAAAACTAATGAATTCGATTTCGGAAAATAATTATCCAATTTTTTTTCTTCCGATAAATAAAAGGAGCTTAATGTATTTTGTAAGTTACGTAATTTATGTTTATAATTGAATTATTAGATTTATTTTACAGCACTATTGAGATGTATTACAGAAAAAAACGAAGACACGATTACACGAAACATCATTGTAAGATTGAAATACGCAATGTTCAAAAATGTTGTAGATACGTTCAATTTTAATTTGTTTAATGTACATTAATAGTATTGTATTATGTTGAAAAGTTGTAACAATGGTATTATAATATTTATCGATGTAAAACAATATTATGACTGAATTATCATATATTATGATTAAATCTTGAAATAATTAATAATAGCTTTGTTTTATATCACAAATCAGTACAACAAATATTATATAAAGTGTAAAGTTTTCTTAAACATTAAATATAACACACGAAGAAGAAAAAAAAATAGGCATTTTATATTTTATTTACTCGAAGATTTTAATAAAAAATTATAACTGTCGACACAATTAATTCATGTTTGAACACAACACAACAAGTTACATTCTATCGGATACGACGATCAAGAACTCTTATAAAAACGTCTGTACTGAATACAATTTATAGATTTACTCTCACTTTAAATCAAAGTCGAATTTCCTCGCGAATAATCTTCTATTGAATATGACGTCGTTTGTCGTTATATTGCCGGTGTTGGTTACACGTGTTTGGATATTTTATTTTTATTATGTAATATAACTTATAAAGTCGATTTAAATTTAAAAAGAAACCCGTAAAATAGGTATAAGTTAACCATCACTCTGCTGTAAACAGTGTAGGTAGGTGTCGAGTGTATCCCGTCATTGAGTAGGTCACTGCAATCGCATGAATAGGTATGATAAATTTGAATTCAACGATAAATCATTGTTTACGACGAAAAACAATTCTGAGAGAAGACGGTATCACTTTTTTTTTTTTTAACCAAGGTTACCAAACAGTCTGCCATTTCAATAATAATATATTAAAATGTTAACAAATGTTCGTATTATTTTTAGTAAATACCGATTATTTTTGAAAAGTACTGAGAATAATTTACTTTTAACCCCCCCCCCCCCACCCCTCAAAGTACAAACTTGATCCAATTTGATATCAAAAATCACCTTCAAAGTTGAAAGTCGAAGCTTTTTCATCACTAAAAGAAAAAAGTCTTCAGACACAATAATACATAATTCTAAAATTAATACACTCATCGCTGCTCAGCTAAGAATCTAAAATGTGTACGCGTTTACTGTTGTACTATATTATAAATGCTGTTTCATAATAATTTCAATCGAACTATCACAGTCACATATTATTTTCGAACACATATTGCGTTACATTATAAAACAGACTTACTCTATGAGCGTACAAAATATTATTTTGTACGCTCATAGACTCTAATACATTGCTTAGAATATTGGTTTCCTTAATTATTGCATTTTTTAAGGCATAGATTTTAGAAGATCGTTTCAAAAAATACGTAATCATCTAATGTTGTTATAATACTATAATAAAATGAAAAATATAATAAAGTATCAAAGTGTCCGGCTAAAAAAGTTTAACGGTTATTGTATAGTATAATATAATAGTATTATATCTTACGATATAATAAATAATCTAATAAAAAAAATCTGATTTTATTCCAGTGCAAATCGAACGAACTATAAATTCGATTAAAACGTGTTGAACTTATATTGTTGTTTCATCGTTAATGCAATATTTTTTCTGTTCATTTTCGAAAAGGAAAAATGTCTGAGAAAAGTTTTTATTTCATTGTGGACAAATTATATTAAAAAAAAAAAAAAAAAACGACAAGGCAAAGCTAGTACAGAGGCGCGCTACTTGAAAAACTGTCAACCGCAAAACTTATCATCTTTTGAATTAAAATATGCCTTCCTATTGGCATTATTATTTTATGTACAAGGACATCATCTCACCGAGCTCCCGACGCGGAGATGGAAAAGAACTTTTATACATAGGTACATTTTATAACATTATGCTGTATGTATATTGTGTATCATTATTTTTATCTTGGCTATAGGCAGTTTCATTTCTATTATGCCGATGTTATAACAACTAAAAATTACAAATATTCGTAACAATAGTATCAAACAGCTTGGTTCGAGAATTGATCTGAAATTAAGTAAAACTTTGAACTTAATTTGTTGAAGAACTATTCTGAAGTTATTTTTACATTATTTTTACATTATTATTATTTTAATACTTTGTTGACGTAATAATTAAAAATAAGTTTATTAAATTATGTAACATTTTTGAATAATTGATTTAATTTTTAAACTTGTTTTTCAATTTAGATTCATTTTCAAACTTTAGGGTCTATAATACCGATAGTTATTATTAGTATATGTGTTTTATTGTTGACAATTGTATTCGGAAATGTTTCGAAAATTAGTTTTGACTGAATTTAAATTCACAGTCAGGTCATCGACTGAATTTCCAGACAAATTATTACGCATACTATGCTTACATCATTAGCACCCTATTATAAGAGTAAAAATTAACTTTATTTTTAATCTAACCTTATATTTTCTGTAAAAACGTGAATATTTTATTTTCATTAGTAATATTATTGTTGAACTGTAATATTTTGTGTTAAAGCCAAACAAATTTACCTACAAAATTGGTTTAATAATATTTTTATTAACATTTTTTAATTGGTATATCCAGTTATATTATTTGATTTAGAATGGTATTTTTACTAGTATTCAGTAAAATAATTGTATATGACGTGTTGCTTTATTGCGATTATAAAATACAACTTAAAGTACAGCTAAAGTAATTAATACATTTCTATAGTGGTTGTTAATAAGTTTAAGTAATAAATTTAATTTTAGTAGGTATACGTGCACTACAGAGTTTTTCAAAAAGAGACAAATATAAAATATTCATGTGTTAGATTTGTTCTTTCAAAAAAAATCATCGTTTAAAATATATTACTATACGGTATAATGTATAGATATTTATTTATTTATATATTAATCAAACAGATTTTGCTGATAAAAATAATAACTCATTATGAAAGAGTCATTTTAGAGGATTGATAATTGTTCTCACTGGAGCCCACAAGACTTAGTTATTGCACTGCACAAATCATAAGGTTAAAGATAAACTGATAACGTTTGTGTGTGTATTACGACCGTACATTTCGCTTTACAATAATTTATGAGACAAACCTACGGTTCATTGTTTAATATTATTTACTCTAAGACTTTGAGAAACGAAATCAATGTAGTATATTCATATATAATAACCTAACCTATGTCTGTAATATAAATATTAAATACCTAACCTACACCTGTCTATTTTAATATTACGGTTTGATCAGTCATGGCGGGTTGTGAGAGGGTGGCGGAGAGACAACGAGAACAATGATCTTGGTACCCAGACAGACTCTCGAGGGGCCGTGAATATAACGATTTGCAATTAATTGAATTAAATTAAATTAATTCATTTGAATTTATCTATAAGAAAAAAAAAGTAATGACCTAAAAAAATGTATGAAAGTTGCGTCATTCACACTATTTAGCTGCCTGTTTATAATTATTGACAATATTTACTTTTTAAATCATTTTACGATTTGTTCACTAAACAAAAAATATGAATGCATATGACGTATCTTTGACTGATTTCGAGTTATTCCAAAATTTAAGGCATTTTACAGAAATTAATTTATTGTAAGATATGGATTTAAATGTGGATTGTGGTTTTTTTCCAAATGTCCCAATACATTGCTTTTCTTGCGCGAAATTCGCTTCATATTATATCAAAGAACTTAAAAATAAAACTTTTGTTTTGCATTATTTGTTAATGGTTTTTTTTAACATCATTTTTTTCGAATTCTTAGGGCATTATTATACCCCAGTGTCGAAACAATACGTTTTTCGTATTTTATAATATAATAACGGTCAAAATTGTATAGTAACTAACCGCATAAACTATACCACAATGAGAAAGAAAAATTAAATAGGTATTATATATTTTGCTTCGTCACATTATTTTTATACGGATGTTTTTACTTATGTACTAGAAAAAAAGCGGCGGTGGCTACACGACGGTCTGAAAAACGAAAGTTTTGGCACGTGCAGGCGGAAACGAGTAATAAAATAAATAGGTCGTTTTATTTACAATAACGGTAAATCGCGAAAACTGAAATAATACTAATAGATTTTCGTTAAATTATTTTGTATTACCATTGTATTAAAAACATTTTTTAATGGCATTTTTTTAGAGCAATATTTAACGTGTTGTTAGTGCATTAAGTCGTAATTTGAAGAGATTTTTCTTGTTTTTATGTGCTTAATTCACGAGATCGAATAAAAATGCATTTTATTGTTATTTAGAATTTATCGAATGAGGGTCTGCGGGACCCGAATTTATCGTCCAAAATCAGATAGGTACCCGCAGCTTATCAATTCGTAATCTATAAAAGAACTATTTGAATACCGACGCACAATAAAATATTATATTGATTTAAACTTAACACAAGACATTATATACTTTAAGTAGAAACGCTGGTTTATTAAAACACGTAACGACAAGCGTAACGATTTTATAAAAGCTCACAAAGCTGCGTTTTTGATCACACGAGCCTTATTCGTTTCAGGAATTTTGACGGATACAAAAAATATCCCTCAACACTTTTCAAAAACTATACGCCGAGTTTAATACAAAGAGTTTAAACCGAATGTCTACGCACGCGTACATAATAATATTATCATATATTATATAATAATTGCGAGACGAAAATGCATTTTAATCACACACCGACTGCGTCGGAAGCCGCGCGGTCGATAGGATAGGATATATTATTATTATTATCGTCGTCGTCGTCATACTGCGCTCACGATTCTGTCCTTTTTTTCAGTTAAACTTTACAATATAAAATCTACACGATATGATTATAACGCTATGCGTTTCGATTAAAAAAAAATATATATAATTTTCATCTCGCCGACCCGCTTACGTTAGATATATAGCCTGTCTTATTCGGTAACAATTATAATAATAGTTTTCCCTTAGATAAAGCGTTATACCCTGGAAAAAAATGAAAAAAATCGAATATTGAACCTACAGCGGCAGTTGATTATTTAAAAGCATTCAAAGTCTGTCACGGTAGGCTGGGCGGGGGGTGAGGCAACGAACACCGAGCCTATTTTTACTACACTTTACTCGGCTTTTCTAAGCTTTAAACGCCTACCAATCTTTCGATCTTTCGAATCTCTCGACGCTTCTGTCTGACAAAAAATAGAGTTATGACGAATATTCTCGTGTGAAAACAGATACAAAATTGCATCACTTTATAACTAAAAGCAATAGAATTGAAAATTACTAATTGTAATAATTATAAGTTATAAGTGCCACAGGTACTAAACGTATTTTACATTTTAAGACAATCGCTTAAGGTTTGTACTCATCATAATAAATTGTAGCTACGTAAAAGTATACAATGTACAAGCTATATTATATGCAGGCACGAAGCTTGGTTTTTTTATAAGGGAGGTTGTTTGAATTGTGTATTTAAATATAACTCTTGAGGGAATTAACAGCTTACACGCTCTCATTGTAGTCATCAATATTCATATGAATAATAATATACTAGTGTATAGAAAATAATAAATGACAAAATATTTAGCACGAATCTGAAACATAATATCGTAAATATATTGTTTGCATAAATACGGCTGAGGGGGGTGCTCAACACCCAAAACACCCTCATGGCCACGCTACTGCATAATACATTTATGTATAATATTCAGCTATAGTCAATAAGTGTATAAATAACATAAAATAAGAGAACCTACCTATATAAATCATTCCGAAAAATATATTGCGAACAAAGGTAATGAAATGAGATGTTGAAACAATCGATTTTTTAAAGAGTTCTCTTTGTATAGTTTGACATTCGATTTGAATTTCAATGGGAATAATATATTTTATGGGTAACTTTAAATATTCAGTTTAAAAAAAGCCTTACTTGTAGAAAACGAGGTCAGGTATAGATACATTTATGAACATAACATATTGTTATGGATAGGCATAATATACTGTATTTTTGAAATGTTAAGGGTGGGTATAGTATATTTGTATTGAAAGGTTATTTTATTGATAAGCTTAGTTTGATAAGTTTCATGTTTTTCGAGTTGAATTTAATATTCAAAGTAATGATACGCGCATACAATACACATTGTATAATAAGTAATAACATATTATGTTTTAAAAATTACGCCTTGCCATTTATATAATATCTATTATATTCAAATTATATTTATATTTCCATTTCACCGAATTTACAAATATTTTAAAATTGCATTTATCAATATTATACTATTATTTTCATCAAAAGAGTTATTTCGTTTATGCGAAATTAAACTGTTATACAATATTATTGTTATTGCATAATAATATACATTATTTGACTTGAACAGTTTTCAAAGATATTTTTATTTTTAACAAGTTTTTCTTCAAACTATTTATTTAAATGCTAGAATATAGAAATGATGTACATTTCTTCAGAAGAAACATATAACGCGATACAAAATATAATATGGAAAAAATGTAGTAGAACTAAATAAATGGAAAAATATTTGTTTGTATAGTTTTATTATTATTTAAAATCATCAGAACAAATAACAGATGAAGTGTTATAATAAATTAAGTAATATATTTTCCGCACTCCATAAGTTGAATAATTTGAAAACACAAATCACTGCTGTTCGAAATTTCCGTCAAAACGGGTGTTTTTTTTTATCGAAATACAGCTATTTATACTAAATAATTTACTTTTCGACTGTAACTGAACAATATTTTAGCTATTCTCTGTTTGCATCCTTTTTATGTAACTTAAAAAAAAAATTCAAGCAGTGACGTTATTTTTGCAGAAAACATAGCATTAAGTGTATTGTGTTTACAATATAATAATATATGTAAAAATTATGTATTAAGAATTTTTATTTCACGTTCCATTGAATATTTAATACATTTTTAACTACCAAATAATATGAAAATTGTTGTGATTTTGACAAAAATTGAACTTAAAATGAATAAGTATTCAACAAAATCATTTTAATTATAATTTATAATGATTTGATGAATTTAATGATTTATAAAAATCATTCATATTTTTAAATAGCTATAAGAATAACTTATAACTTATATGGTATCTTGAATTAAGTTTTCAAGCTTTTCGGCTGAGCCTAAAAATGTATAACAGCATTTTAAATATAAAATTAAAAACATTTTAACATTTCAAATACCTATGAAAAACTTAAAATTAGTCTAAATATTTTGAAAATTTCACTAAGTGTAGAAAATGATAATTTCAGTAAATTTGTTTAAATTTCTACAGTCAATACTTTTAGAGCTACAATAAAATAAATAAAATCTTTTGATGAGAATTTATTTGTTTACGGGTGAATATAAAATTTCATCAAAATTGAAATTGCAGATGTTTATAAAAAAAATATTTGTGTAATGCTCTCAATTGTTTTTATAATCTATAATATATATTTAAAAATGAATGTCTGTCTGTCTATCGGTTTGTCTTTTATGCATTCTCAAACCGTTCAACTGATTGCGTTTAAATTTGGGACGGAGAAAGATTAGACCTCTGGGAAGAATATAGGCTAATTTTAAAAGGTAGAGGACCATCTCCGGCAGGCGCTCACACAGGGATTTTGAGATTTACGATGGAAATAATTGTTTATAAATGGTTTCTGTGGTATGTATAATATCTGTTTATATATTATTGGGTTGTCATTGGTTACATATTTTATAACTACTATTATGATTAGTAGAAATATGGAGTATACACATTTTGGCAAATAAATTTATAGAAAAAACAAATCTTTGGCATCGTTGCAATGTTTTTCATTTACCTACCTAATTCTGATTTCACTCACTTACGCACCTCGTGAGGTCCGCAATCCACCACAGGTGGATTGCCTACCTTTTTTTTTTTTTTTTTTTGTTTGAACCGACAGCAGAGGAGGATTGCCTACCTGATAATTTACTGCTCGCATATTGTCCGTGATCCAATGCAGTAGTCCTTAACTTAATATTTGGCTCGGGCAAAGCCGGGTGGGACTAAATTGAATACTGTTGTAACGATATTACTTAGTATATTTTAACCGTTATATTATAAAATAAAACATATTTCATTCATATAGAGTTGGAATTATAAATTCTTTTAATGGGCAACGAAGTGCACTGGATCAGTTACTACTTTTATAAAAACTTAGACTGACAGTTGTCAGTTGAAATAGTTTGATAAAAAACTAATTTGTCTATTTATTAATGAGTCTAATTATTATTGCTAGTAAAATATTCAGTGTTTTGCTATTAGAAATCACAGTGAGTGAGATTTAAGTGCTCACTCACTGCTCAGACTAGTTCAAATTTGGATCATCCCTGTTCTTTGACCCAATTATACATAATGTGGCCCAGTCAAAGAGATAATTGAAGTGCATTTCTCCTACTAATTATGACAATCTTCGTATCGAATATAATATATTTTCCTAGAATCGGAAGGTCTCCAATATGCCGGATGTCTTCACAATTTTGACTTGCATTCCATAATATAATCGAATGACAATTTTCACATGAAATTGTGCAATCATGTGTTATGTGACGTTGCGTTCACCTTATTGATGATATATTGTATGCATTCATTATACGAACATAAAACACACAATTCCTGTGTGACCTACATAGAGAATTATTATATCGAGTTATATTATAATACGATATATAATATAGAGCACTTTGTGCATTTTACTATTATGGGTATATATATAGTATATTCAATATTGTTATCTTGTGGTAATTTATTTGTGTATATAATCTCAGAGCCCCACAACTCATCTATCAAAACCTAGTATGTTGAACATTTCAAAGAAGAAAATATCAACTTATCAGAAATCCATTTTATTAACTACAGGAGACACCAAATTTAAATATATTCTAAGAAGTGTAAGAAAAAAAAAGAAAATTTTTAAAGCGCTCTTTATTAAAATTGTATATTTATGGCTTATGATCTTTGGCGGTATGGCCGTCGAATTATAGCGTTTCCTTATGTAATTATGTAAGCACGAAAATGCCCCGACGGGTAGACACCACCTTCGATAATCATTCCGACTAGATTTCTTGAACGAAATTCGTGAAAACGTTGTTTTTATTTTTAATCTACGAATTCGACGTACGAATAATAGTAAACAAAAAAACGCGACCACTGTCACTGCTGTCAGTGAACGTGCCAACCGTTTAACTCCGCCGACCAGCGAAACTGGTGGCAGGAGGATACGGAGTATTAAAGATTTCAGTCCAACAATCTTTTTATATAAATCCTATTCCGCTCTATTTTTTCCCCGAGTGGTTCCGGAGTAATTTATTACCGAGACGGTGTAGTATTTTCATCCGGGACAGTGCATTTGATGCGTGCGCTGGTTGTTTGTACGACACACACAATGTGTCCTCTGCTGCAGGTTAGATGGGCATACACATACGGACCGGCTGACCAAATAACAATGATGACCATTAGTTTCGTTTCGTTCCACTTCAACGTGTACGCCTACCGCACGGGCCCCGGCACTACAGTTGCCTCCACAGCCGCGTCCGCCACCACCACCTCCGCGGCTCAGCCTTTTATCGCCCCCCTCCTCGCTTGATGCTCGGCGACGGTTTTCCGTTCGACGGGGTCTTACACTCGCCCGCCTCTTTCGATTGTCCGGTATATGACGTGCCCTAAGCGCATTTCCGTGTCAAAACACGAAATCTGTCCATTATTAAATTGTCTCCACCTCCGTCTACCCCGCACCGGCCGCGGCTGTCCGGACGACGATCTGACGAGAACGGGCGCGAGGCACGTATATATAATGCATTATTTAGAGTGTCGTCCATGAGCACACACACACACACACACACACACACACACACACACAATTGCACGCATAAATGATTCTATATACGAAAGCGTCACATAATTTTCGCGAACAAGCTTCTGTTTTGCCATCCTGGCTTGTTTTTTTGCCGATCAAACGAAATCGCTTTGGCGCCGAAACGTCACGATAAATATTTTATTCGATTTAACAGTGCACCACCTACGTTCTACCTATGCCTTCGTTAAACTGCTGGTCAGTCCGATGTCGTATCGATTTACGCTGGAAATAAAATGTTGCTAACCGTAGTAATTGTTGTAAAAATAATTATGTCGTGGACACGGTTCACTCACAATTGTTTTAGTTGCCATATTATAAAAATATATCGGTAGTAAAAAGAGCAAATCGATAGCGTCGGTTAGAATAATACGCTTCCTGTTAACGGAAGCACTTACGCAGTGCAAGATCGTTTGTGGTTTAATCTGTTCACCGTTCGCGCTTAATGCTTATACTATCATGGCCGCCATACACGCACCAGCAAATTATTTTACTGTCTGTCGATCAGCGGAGGTAACCAAATGACGGTGTTTGGGATCTAATACCCCCTCCCTGCCCCTTAAAAACCCCCGGGAAGACCTCCAGTCGAGTTTAATACTTTATCAACATAATAATACATTAGTGAAGTCTCCTCATCACTGAGCTAGTCTTAATTTTATACTAATTTACAGTGAACAAAATATGCACAATACTATTTTTATATTTCCATACTATGTACGTCATAATATTTAACGAAACGATCAAAGTATTTAAAATATCGTTTGTACTTAGTCATGTCGTCCTCGAACAACGCACAGACTTCACACCCAAAAATGTCTGAACCAAAAATAGTATAAGTAGGCGCATACCTGCGGACCTGTATAATATTATATACACGTATATTATAGTGGAGTACGCTGCACTGGTAAATTAACTAGAAACTATAATCTGGCCGGTCGTTTGTAGATAATAGTTGAAAGTTCGTAATTTGTGTAAAAGCCCTGGAGACCAAGCGTATTTTAGCGTTCAACGACGTTTGGTTAAAGCTCGCGAATTAATAGAGGCGCCGGTCGCACAATATATATAATAATATAATACAGTTCGTGGAAATAATTATGGAAATTTATTACACTACACACACGCGAACGGCGCTTTAAGACCATGATGGTGATGTATTATAATAATATGTTATATTATATTATACGTCGGTTGAAATTAATTTACGTCGTAATAACTCCTGCAACAACATTTAAAAACCACTTCGATGTTCTTAAACAACCAAATTTCTCTGTTTTAAATTGAGCATTTTTAAAACCCCTAACAAATAACCGATCCAAAGTATAAACATCTGCAATATCCAAAATAAAGACCTCACATGGGTCAATAATACATTATTACATCGACCGATTGAGTCGCTAATAAACTTTCCCGAACTCACCACAGAATCTATGCCACTTCACTCCAAAACCAAATTGACTCCTAATTACTTTTCCCTTCTAGCCATTACCATGATCACCTCGTACTCTCATCATTAACATCAGATATGTAATATTTGAAAATAGTGTCGTTTTTACTTATACTATAAAAGTCGTCTCGCTTTAAATAATTCTTTGAATATTCCAGCTAATCCTAAGTTCATTTTCCCCTCTAATTTTCAATTATCTAACCTTTGTTGATTTGTCCACCTTCAATCTATTTCATCAGACTTTGAGACGTGTCCTAGTACAACGTTTGAAGAAGGATTAGCAAAACTACACGAGGGCGGACCAGCCGCAGTAAAATGGCTTGAAGATAGTTTGATAATGCGTCTGCGGTTTCTATTATTATTAGTATTGATGTCATTATAACTACTATAACTACTATTACCTACTTAACTATATTTATTATTACTTGTTTAATTATTTGTCTATGTATTTTATTTATTTATTTGTTTGATTTTATCAGTTTTATCCATATTTTTCTCATGTCATCTCAAAATAAGTAGAATAATATGTCGCATAAATAAATCAGACTTTGATTCAAAATTTTAAATTTGAACAGTTTAAAAAGTGTCATTCTGTAATGAACTGTCAAAACGAATGGTTTTATACCAAAGTTGACTGAAAAAAATAAAAAAGAAGAAAAAACTCCTGCAACGAAAATAACAGTTTTATTATATCTGTCGGTATAAAAAAATATTATATTCCTATCGGGAATTAATGGCCAGCTAAAGGAATTCCACGAAATCCTAACGTGGCAATAACAGTAACGCGCGCGAGTCTGAGCGGATATTCCCGACGGCGTTGCGCTGTTGTAGGTGGCGGTAATAATATCGAAATAAATTATTTCGTCGTGGTCATAATAATATACACCGCCCGAATTTAAATATTGGGGAGAAAAAAATTGTCAAACGTCCAGTGACGCGATTACCGCCGAATGCCAAATTGCGACCAGCCGAGTGTATGTAATGTGCAATAATAATAATAATATGTTAAAACATATAAAACAGTTTTATTCGACGCGCGGTCGTACACGCGGAAATGGATATATTCCACCCCCGTGGCACAATACGAACGATTAAACCGGATAATGTTTTACAATATTATTAGAAGAGTGTTGTAGAGTAACACGTTTTGATATCATAATATAACAATAATAATATGTACGTGGTGTTGGGAAAAAAAAAAAACTCTGACCGAACACAAAACGTTCGGACAATAATATTATTTCGGAATTCGTTTTGCTGGCACGCAGTAAAATATTTTTAGAGGTATATCGCTATTCGCCTTCGCTCTTCTGTTGAAGAGTTCTGAACATCATTAATTGACCGATTTACAATATTATTATAGGTTCGTAGTATCAGTGGTTATAGTTTAATTATTAAAATATAGGTTTATAGTTTGTTGTACATCACTGGAGACGTTTTTATCTCCGTTCTAATTGGAATATGAATTTTTAACGTCGGCTAGGGTTTTGTTTGGACCCACGTGGACCGATCAGGTTTGTCGGACTGTCGTTTATAAATTAATATTCTCAAGAGAGAGAGAGAGAGAGAGAGAGAGAGAGTGAGTGATAAAAACACCGAGTTCGAGCGATGGTATACGTCGTTTTCGCGCTATTGTAATAATATACATTAAACGGTATGTGAAAAAAAAACAACGTCTAACTCATATTTTCAGACTGCACAAAAACGATTCGACAATAATGTGAACTATACGCGTTTTACGGGCGTCCGATGAAATATTTCTGTCTGTTGCCGAAACACGATCATTATTAAATCGCCGATCGTTGAGATGTTATCAGGATTTTATAACCAATAGCGGTTGATCGTATATTATTATATATATGTATTGACATTTTCAGCCGTCGTAATTGGAATATTATGCGTTTTATAATGTCTAGCTAGGGTTTTATAATATCTGTGATTTGTTTCGATATAAAGTAGGTATTTAATTTTCACAATGTTCAATAATTTACATTTTTAAATTACCGTGAAAGAATATTATCATAATTTTAAATTTGGCATCATTAATAACACATCTGAAAGATGTGCAAATCTAATCTTAAATAATATCAACATCAAAATACGATAGGAGTCTCAGCGCTAACCATAACGTTTATGATTTAATTTTGTAATATTATACATTCCACATAGATTAATAAAAACTTGATATTTGCATTATCTATAGACATACGAAAAATAGTATTATAAAAATTATGTCGATTTTTCAAGTAAACAGATATTTTTTTAGAATTATATCAACATTTTTTATTATATAAAAAAGGGATTAATTTTAATCTTTAATTTATTGCAATGCTATATCCATTGTAAACTGTAATCTTTTTTTAAGGTTTAATAATATTAATAAGATTTTTTTTTGATAATGTCATTTAATAAATAAAAATTTAACACTGTTTACAATTAATGATGATTATTTACAAGTTATAATTTAAAATATAAATATATTCTGTGTCATATTTATAGAAAACATCAATATTTTTATATAACATTTTTATTTTTATTGTATTGAATTCTGAGAGAAATGTTGTGTTGTGCAACTACATTTGCGGCACATCATCAAGATGAATTGAAAAAAAATACGAGGGTTAAAAAGATTTAGTTTTCAATTTTGATGTGAGCATTTCGCTGAACTGCAGAAATATTTATAGGAAAAAAACCGCCGAAACGTTTGTATTTGGCATGTAAATGGAAATAAACAAATATTAATTTACGAGATAAAAATGGAATATAATAGTGTGCATAATAATAATAATATTACAACAATATTGTGCTGGTTGCAGCGCGGCGATATAGATAGGCAAAATATAGGCCCGTCGTAGTATTAATAATTGAGTTTATTTCCAGTATTACACAAATTGATATTATGTGGTTTTGACAAATGATTAAAAAAAAAACGAAAATCAAGCGCGGCTTAACCAGGTAAGCCTCCTACTATATTGTTATTGCTATACGGTTATAATATTTTCTCATTACGGATGTGCTCTATATTATAATATAATAATTAATATTATAAGCCATTTCACTTTAGCGTCGGACGTGCACTACTGCTGCAGCGGTCGAATTGGGAAAACGATAGTAATATTATAATTGAGTAATATGCAAAAGATATGCGCTTCGTCTGCCACGCTAAACGGTATACGACGACGACCTAACACAGGGCGCGAATTCGTACCCGACGACTTAACAAATCGCGTAGTTTGTAACCGCGGTTTCAGCGGTTCACACCCGAACACAAAGACGCGTCAAAAAGAACAGGAAAAGACACACGAACCAACGCCTGGCGGCACAGCCTACGGCCAACACTTACGCGGTAAGACCGGCGGCGACGGACACGACAGAGGGGCTAAAGCCACCTCTCGGACTCTCGACGTCCGTTGCGCGGCTAGCGAACTTATATGTTCGTGCCAGTCCGCGTTCGAACAAATCGCTTTAATTATATTGATATTTTTAAAAACTATTTTTTTTAAACCCATCACTGCCCTATAGCAAGGTCGAGGGCGAGCATTATTTGCGCAGGAGTTACGTCAACGACGAGCACTTTATTATTACGAATAAATGAAATAGTGACACTGTTCAAGACTTGTGATGAATTCGAATGGCATTTTTTCAATTGTATTAGGAAATTGATTTTGAATATTGTAAGCAATATTCATTTAATACGTGCGTATTTACGTATAATATGTTTTTATTTTTAACATAAATATAATATGTTTTTGGGATAACTTTTTTTTCTGACCGATTTTCGAAACGTTTTGTTTCCATGGTTATATATTATTAATTGTATGAAAGTAGATACATATTTTATAAGCTTGCGACATTATGGATTCAAATGCTAATTTATTATTATTATTATTATTATTATTATTATTACAACTGTTAGAAAAAAATAACAATGTGGAGATATTCAAGTTTTTATTATTAATAATATTTTAATACCACAATAATCAATGATTAATGTCAAATATCAATAACACAAATTAATTATTCTGTTCGCCGATTTAAACGCGTAAAAAGTACAAAATCAGTGAAGTCATTTACAACGAACTAATAATGTATCTATTTTCGTGGTAATAATAAGGGCATCCAATGGGAACGCGCACTGTGCCGGTGTATCTTGCAAACTTAAATCCCATTGGCGAACAAAAAAACGCCACAACAACTTAAATAATATTGTTTGCGTGTGTAAACTGCGGTTTGTAAGACCATTCCGAGCGATCAGTCTCTTACATTAATTGCTGTCTCGGAAGACGAAACCAACGAATAAAATGTCCACTGTGTGACTGTAATTATTTTCCGTCTCCGCAGCAGTAGTTATCGTTCGTGCTTTTATTAGGTCAGGTAGGAGTATACTTTCATTATTTTCTTGCATCGTAAATTAATTTTTTCAAACCAAACCATTTATTCTTAAATTATTACCTCGTCCCAAAAATATCGTCTATATAATATGTACGAGTATCTATTTTCTCAAACATGAAACAATGAACGAGACTTCCAAAACATTTTTTTTTTTTTTTTTTTATGTGGATATATTTCTCAGTACATTATACATATTATATATTTTCGCGTATTGGTTGTTTTGCCATGATTGTTCCAACAACTTAGTCCTCAACGACGAAAAATCCACCCAAATAACTATGTGACTGATAAAGTTGTGTTCAAATATTTTTTTCAATCATACACAGTTTGGACACAATATTGTTATATTTAGATGGCGATACGACTTACTATTTTATAACATGAAGTGTTCCACAAATTCAAGTTTTTTTTTCAAAAGAGGTCGTTGTAACAAGAGTGGTGTTATTTATTTTTTAGAAGCAGCGATATTATTTTTAAGCTCCTCGCAAGTATTTACATTTGAGATTAAATAACTCTATACCTTACTGAAAAGTTTTTATTATTTATTGTATATAAATACTTTACGTCAATAAGTCATTTCAGATTATGACGGCTATAGGTAGTGAAAAAGTTGTGGTTCGATGGGGTTTTATAGTAATATATAAGTTATATTTTCAGAAAAAACTTTTCTAGTCATATAAAAGTTGCTTTAAAAGTTGCATAATATAATAGCTCCACTATTGATTGCAATTTGTGGTTACTGCAGTTTAAACCAGTAGTTTGTGGAATATCCAAGCAGTGTTTTAGTCTCAAAAGAAGATAATATTATTATTATTATTTATTATAATATGATATTATACACTTTAATTAAGTAACCACGTGAAATACTAAGAACCAACTTTTTTATGTACTCGATTTTCATTTAACAGTATATTATTTAGGTTCAAATAAAATAAACGGGTAATTCGAAAACTTTGAAAAAAAACGAAAGCCGTATCAACTATATTACAGAATTATGCCTCGTTGTGTACAGCTGACGAGTCTTATGTTTTCGGTTTAGTACCTACACATAATATTACTATAAATTGCTTTAGAGCTGCAACGTTTCAGTTCTTAGAATTAAATCGTACAATATTTCCGTTCGGGGTCGGGATTATTGCACTCGCTGGTCGCGTTATTATTTCGCGTCCTCGCGGCTAAAAGTGTCGAAAATAGCAGTCCGGGCACACACTGAATTCCTGCCGAGACCGTCTCGCCGCCGTCCTGCTGCAGACCGTCGTCTCGGGCGCCGCGACGTCTGATCGTGATTTGCAACCCTCACCGTTCTCCGCCGATTTTATGAGGTCGGTCACCGCGTGGCGTTCGTGTACCGCGGGCGGCCCCACGATGGTTTATTGCGGAATCTTATACGTATATTTGATTTGGGCCGTTTTTCAATAAATATATCGTGTTTCTCGCGGTCTCGCCGAGTTTGTAGATTTTTATTTTTACTCAAACCAAAACGGACATGTGCACTACGACGATATCGCAGTGCGCGAAGTCTTTTCCAGCCGTCTCGTCGCATCACAAGTCGTCATAATAACCGCGAACTAATTCGTAACGATTCTGCACGAAACGCGTCGTATACTGCTGCTCAGGCGCGGATCCAGAAAATTTTAACAGGGGGTGCTTTTAAAAAAAAAAGATTATACCTTACATAACATAAATTACGTAGTTTATAATACAAAATAATTGTATTGGTGGTTTAGATGACAGGGGGTGCCCGAGAATCCATAGCCCCCCCCCCCTAAATCCGCGCCTGCTGCTGCTGATATACTTTGGTCGGGACGGCATTCGAGCACGTATAACGCTAGTTCGGTTGATCAAATAATATTTGTCGACCTCGGCCCGCTGGTGATTATTACACTCGCCGGTCGTATTGTTATTTTGTGTCCTTGCAGCCAAAAGTGTCGAAAAGCACAGGTCCGGGCACGGCACTGAATTTTTGCCGTCTCTGTCCAGACCGCCGCCGTCGCGGGCGTCATGACGTCTGATCGCGATCGTCGACGTTTCTCGCGTTTCTCCGCCGATTTTAAGAGGTCGGTATCACCGCATGGCACGCCTAGGCGATGGTTTATTGCGGAATCTTACTTATTTAATTTGGACACTAGCCGTTTTTCAATAAAATATATTGTGTCTTGCAGAGTTTTTATTCCGCGGTGTTTGTACGTATTTTTATTTTTACTTAAAGCAAATCGGGATCGTGATTTTTTGATATCACACAATCATTTTGCGAAGTCTTTTTCAACGGTCTCATGTCATCGCGCAAGTCGTCATAATAAACACGTGAACTTATTCGAAACGATTCTACAGGAAAGGTCGTATATTATTTTTAATATATTATACTTCGGTCGGAATTCCATTCGAGTTCATCCCGCTGGTTCGGTTTACGGGTAGCCGATCAAATAATTTGTTGACCTCAATCCGGCGACGATTCTATCGCGTGGTTTACCCGACTGGGTTTCATTTTGTTATTTCCGTTATTGTTTCTCGTACTATACTTATTATCAGATTCTGCGAATCGTTTGAATTGAAACAAGTTGAATACCTTTAGTATAATATTATATTTGTATTAAATTTCGGTATTTATACAAGTAGAGTAACTTACTGCTATTTCTTAGAAAACATCACACTCCTTAGGTTATTGTCTCGTTATTTCTGTTATTATAACATTATTTCTTCCGGTATTACTTATATAATATTATTGTCGTTGTTATTATTCCGATCGGTTTATTATTTTTTTTTCACAATAATAGTGTCATTGACGGACCTTTGCCGGTTTCGTTAAGACATCATAAAAAAAGTCACCACCAATGTAGTGTTATTGCCGACCATTTGTGTGAAGAAAGTGGCTTCATCCGAATTGCGTGCCAAAAAAAAGCCATGTCGGTCGAAAACCGAATTGCTCGTGCGTTTTGTTTTTGCGTCATAGTCGATTTGTGTGCGCGTATTTTTAGTGACAGGTTTGATCTGCGTTCGTAAAAATTCCAAAAAACGAACAGTTTTTGCCGACCAGCATATAGGTACGTCGTATATTACAAACATAGGTAGCTTAGTAAATTATAATATGGGTTTTTCTTAATAAGGGACTATTCGTGAATTTCGATTAGATATTATAATAATTTGATAAATATGTATGACGACATATTATATAAAATAATAATATATTATAATATTTAGCATCCAGATCGAAATGTTATAGAAAATGGATTCACAATTATTTATTAATCGATACACGTGTGTTTATTTTGAAATTGTATTCAATTTTTTATCAAATTTATTACGACACTCGATTATTCACATATCTACTCGTATTTGTTTTAATTTAAACATTTTCGGTATTTACAAATCTGGTATTTTTCACTGAATATTAAAAATAATATATCGTTCGTATTTCGTTCAAATATGTTGTACGTAACTCGGCTGTGTGGCGAAAAAAACAGCACAATTCGACCTACATAATGATTTTCGCACGCAATTCAAAAACGTCGGGCCTGCGACCGACCACCGAGTGACTACATAGGCAGGCTTTCCATTTGAGCCACATATAGGTAGTAAGACTAAGCCGGGCGTGTTCACGCATTCGTGCCACGACTCACGAGTGCTCAACTGGTAGTAAGACCCACTCGAAAAGACTTTGGCGTTAGTGTGCTCACGACCGGCCGAAAGTAAATTATTGTGATCGCAATGACCGACGTTCGGTTTTCCTCTCTTTTTATTTCTGTACAAGTGTACTACAACTGTACGCAGTGTATAACGTTTTTTTTTTAGGTCAATGAGTTATGACGTGTTCAAATAATGATCATCCCTTAGCAGTGTAACGAAATATTCAAATATCTTATAACGATTTAAAGTCCGTATTGAATCCAAATCTTTGAGTTCCGACTCAAACCACCGTAAGACCTCGAACCTCTCTCTCTATTGTATTTTTCGCGTGTTCGTCATTCTCAATATTAAATCCCCGCTACCAGAGAGTGGTGTGCATATTATAATATCTTGATGAATTTCGCCGTTCGAGTCGAATCTAGAGATGAAAATATCGTCCCCGAACGAGATATTTATTATGTATAACACGACTGCAATATTATAATTATTACAGGTCGGTACCGAACGTTCGATCGTAATCATTCGGTGTAATATGGTCAGTCGAGAATTCGTAGTTGTCATCCCTTAACCTCGCACGACTAAACTGTATAATATACAGCGAAATAATTATTCTGCAATTTAATATAATATTATGATCTCGGCAGAGCGTTAATGATTCTCGGAAACTGGGTGCTGACAAGCTACACACCTCGTCGTCGTTATTTATTGTTAAACCAATTATACACGAGGGCCCTTAAGTGTTTTTACTTGTACACACCCCGTACGGGGTACAATGCGACTACTGCCGCGAAACAGTATAATAGTAATAATAGTAATAATAATAATAATAATAATAATATACATATTATGATATTATTACCGTGAAAGCGGACTTGGATGTGTTACGTTGACTATGATCGTGGTAGATTGACCTATTATAACGAAGTGCATAATATTCTGTAGATTTTCCTTTTTTTTTTGTCATAAACCTACGACAAAAACTTCCAAACTAATACAAGGTACGACCCAGCGATACGTTTCGTTTGATCGATTCGAATATTATATTGCCGCGGACGCGTTGGAGCGATAATATTATAACGATAATATTATTATTATTATTATTATCCGTCGTTTTAGATATTATTATACGTTTATTTCGTTTGACCGTGTGACCCGCGGCGTGTAAGCGCACAACAATACCGTGTGTTGAAAATGCACCATCGTTATCTGTCCTGCATATTTTATATTTGATTTTTGATTTGGAATTTTCAAAACTGTCACGAGTTACATCCTGTGTACGAATAAGACGTGTTTATTGATTTTTCGCCCGTCAGAAGACGAGCCTTTAATAATCTAAGACCATCATCGTACAATTTTAATGTAGTGCGACTGAAATAACATTTTCAGAGAAGAATATGACAATTTTTAGTTTATCATATTACACGCCGCCGCGCCGTCTTGATAAAATTATATTATTAAAATTGTAACTGGATGATAATGTAATTTACTCGTGCTACAAAATGTTATCATGAAAATTATAATTTAATACTTACCACTAGTTGGACTTGTTGGTACAGCCTTATACACTATACAATTACGTAATAATCGATACGTTTTAAAATTTTAAAAAATTTGAAACCATCGTCGTATAACAGCTGTGATAACCTATACAGTACAACCTAAAGTTATACTTGAATACCAATTATTATGAGTACAAGTAGGTAACTATCAAAGTTAAATACATCACAGCTAAATACGACTGCCAGTATTTTAAAGTGAGTTTATAGTACCCAAAATATTTCAACCATCATAACTTGCATTAAAATGTAAATACCAATAAAAGCCTAATATACATAGTAGATATACCCTAGATCACTGGTTCCCAAACTGGGGGGCGTGTATACATTGCTGGGGAGGCGCAAGCATTTATTACGAAGTACAATTTTTATTGATTAAATTTTTTTTATTTTAAAACGTAGAGAAATAAAATTAGTAGACTGGTTCTCTTTATCCGTTCTCGGGTATCAATAATGGATAACCGATAATGACTATAAGTGTTTGGCCGCATCGTGCAACTTAATAGTTTTATGCCACGTTATTTGTAAATTAATCGGTACGATAAGAGGATGTTAGGGGAAAAAGCTATTAGATTACTATTATATATATTTATATTTTATAATTATTATCATCAATAAAAAAGTAGTCATTCCGAATAATTTAAAGTTTATTTTTAAAGAACACAAAAAAATATGATCAATTTTTTTTCAATTTAAAAGAGGGGGGGGGGCGAGATTTTTGAAAATATATAAAGGGGGCGTAGAATAGAAGAGCTTGGGAACCACTGCCCTAGATAATATATTCATATACCTTTAAGCCTGATCTAGACAAGTCAATTCACTTTGATACTTAAGCTAAAAATAAGAAAATTTAAATAAGACACGGCAAAGTTATCCGTGATAACTAATTGAATTGTCGAAGATAAACTGTGGCACGATAAATTTGACGCGATTAATTGACGGGAAATCACACTGTTAGTTGTACGCATAGATTTAATTTTCGAGAGGTCGCCACATCCATATTATAATGTACGTGTTGTCTTCGTCTTACAAACTTACAACATGTGTCAAACTAAAAGATCAGAAATAAAGGGGTACCTTTTAGAACTTTATCGGTGTTATCATAATTATTAGTTTGACAGATCACGATTATAATGCTGGAGCACCTATTATAATATTGTGACGCACAAAATATAAATAATCCTCACGGCAATAGTATTGCTCTAACAGTGTCCCATTAGACCGGTTGAAATCTTTCAAATATTCTTCTCATATCGACTATAATAATTTATAGGTACCGTGTTCATCGAGAGTGAGTGTTTTTTTTTTTAAACACTATCCCACGTTCTTTGAAATATATCGACCAGCTTTGTACAATGATGTTGGCCGGAAATCAATGAGAATTGTTATTATGGTAGTTTTACAGTTAGAAATAATTTCTATTAAATTATTTAATTTTGAATAAAACTTGTTACAACCAAACTTATCAAGCTTCGATATTGTATTTTATCAAAATGTTTCGTATGAAAGTTATTTTTAACATTAACTGTTGTAACTATATCAGTAAAATAAATATATATATATATTTATTATGAAACATTCAAGCGTGCAAATCCTTTTAACGATTTTATGCGTTTTTATATTTTTTATAAATAAATAAATGTGACAGAGTGATACCCGTTTCCTTTAAAATAATATTGACAATCGTTGATAAAATAAGTTTGGAAACCTCTCTATAGGTCCTGGTTAGGTTTAAATATACCATGATTTTAAGCGATGAGTTGTGTGCCGATGAATACTATAATATTATGTTAATAAATATGAGTTAAACTAGAGGGTACCACTATAATTAGAAGTTATAAGTTATAACAGTTTCTATAAAATATGTGATTCCTTGAACAAACTAAAATTTATATATACTTTTATCATTACATTTTAAATTATTTAAACGACATTAATAAGAATAAATTACTGTTATAGGATTGATATGTGATTTTTTGCAAACAAGAATTTACTTGGTCAACTTATAATATATGCATGATTTATAAATATTTTATATACATAGGTACTTATGAATTGTAGAAATATTATAAATAGAAAACATTTTCATATTTTTGTTGAAACATGACTGTTAAGCTTGTATACACGATTCATGAACTATTCCTATTGTAATATTAAAATGACACGTATTTTCACAAAATAATATTTGGGAATCGAACCTTTTCCATTAATAGTGGAAATCAAAAATATTATATGCAAAAATCAGGAAATCAATTGTGGCCCTTAAATCAGCTATTCCCTCCGGACGACCGAGAAGCCGTGGGAAATGTTGTTTCGTAAAGACACCAAATTATGTAAAAACAATATTTTCAAAAACAGTTTAAACTTTTCGAAATAATCACTTAAATGGACTATAATGTTTACATTACTACATAATATTATTTTTAACATATAAATATATAACATACCTACATATATAATTTTTTTAAATATATTTTTATTATTATGATGTAATTTTTAGAACAGTTTGTTGAAATGTGCAATGAGCATGGAATGATTTGCAATTATTTGTTGTTCTGCATAAGCTACGGTGAAATTCGACTGCACTGTGGGTGAAAACGTATTATTTTTAGAAATAATAAAACCAGATTTATGAATAGTGGTTCTCAAATCTCAAACTACAATTTTGGAAAAAAAAAATGATTTTGTGAGAAACGAAAACCCAAACTATTTTCATTTTAACGAAAACGATACATGCCCGAATCTTTAAATTACAAATTCGATATTTTAGATAATGCCAATAAAAAAATATAGGCTCATATTTAATATGAGGTAGTAATGTAGTATACCTACATTATAACTACTGCTAATGTTTCAAAATTATTGTTATACAAATTATACAAGTGTAAAACTACAAACTTCGTTGAATTTGTATAAAAAATCAAACTTATGAATCAATAACACCTAATCCTCCAACCATCACAAGTTGCGCCATTGCCTACTAAAAATTTCGATTACCTAGAAATAATATCCAATTGCTGGGACGACTCTGTACTGCGAATTTGGATTTTGTAATTATATTATATGCATAGGTTCTCCGAACCTACGACCCCCATTTTCCTCCAATCATGCGATACAATGTTCTTCCAAATAAAAAAAAAATGACTGACTATTTTTCTGCAATTAATAATTCATAAATAATACATATATTTTTAGGTCATATTGTTAAATTAACCAAAAAAAAAAAAATTCCTTTGAATTATTAACAATAATTATAATTTTGGAAAATAATATTATCTTTTTGTTAATTATTGTATAATATAATATATATTTTTGTTAAATTATGTTTGATTCGAATAAATCAAACAGCTAAAAGGGCTAAATCATCTAAAATCGGCTAAATAATTTAATATTTGAAGGAAAACGGACATTCAGTTTTAGTCCGAAAAAATATTTAGAGGAAAATAGAAACTAACCTTTTTGTGGAAGGAAATGGCACCTAATTTTCAGAGGTACGCGGTATATCTTTTTTTTTGGAGGAAAACGGTAGATATGTCATTTTTGGAGAAAAAGTGTATCACTTTTTTCGGAGGAAAACAGACTCGCCATATTCACAGTGTAAATATATTTTCAACTAACCAAAGTCAATAATTATTAACGTATTATTATTATTATTATTATGAAAGCGAATGTCAACCGGACTCTAGACGCATATTAATTATTCCCAGACTAGCGTGACTCTCGTTTATAACTGTTAGTACCTATATAGTCTAAACCTATACTGTTTTATTTAATGTCGTAGAGCCTATCGTTCTCGATTCCCATACATCTCGGTGCATCTCTTATGTTTATTAGCTGCCTCCGGAGCATCGACCACCTATGTCGAATCAACGCGCATTCGGACGTGCACATTATATATTATAATTATGATTATTTCGTTCTATTCGCTGAGCAGGTCTGGACGTATTTGTGCGAATGCCATTCTATTATGGGCACATACTATTATTATCACGTTCGCACGAAGATCGATCAATTCACAATGACGCAGGTAGTAAATAAACAAAATGTGTATAAAATATGACGTACAATTTAACATTATTTTAAACTAAGATAAGCGCTACCTAATACTCTAATATTTCCAAGTAGAATTGATTTTAAATGTCAATTATTAATTTTATTAATTATTAATATTGCGATCACGAACGTTTGGAAAAAATCCGTCGTACCGACTAAACGTATATTGTAAGATAGTTTGTAGACAAAAAAAAATGTGACCAATAGTAAGTATAGATACCTGATATCTGTAATTATATTTCTGATTTGCCTTCGCGTACGTTATGCGTTTTTTTTAGAAACGTTACCACCGACAACACAATCCCGATTTGTGAGGAAGTGTGCATTTCGCAATGCTGATGAGCAGTCCAGATAGAATTTTCACTTTCGACGACTAATAACTATAATATAGTCACTTCGTTTCAGTAGTATTCAACTTTCAACTTTTCTACAAACATGAAAAACCAGAAATGATCCAGGTGCACGTGTGCGCAACCAGATCCGACTTGCACCGGAAATGATTGACGACTATACACTCAAATGCAGCTTCAAACTTTACACTTGTAACAATAAACATGTAAATAGTAAAAAAAAAAAAAACAAAACAACAATAACAATTGTTATAATAATATAAATTGATAAGAAAACACATTGTACCACCAGGCTCCTACGTAAGGCGGTTGGCCTAGGATGGCAAACTATAACAAATTTTTAACCCAGAGTGTATAGTAGACTATCGTACAAAGAGCGGGTGACCAAGAACAAAGATAATTATTATGTTATATGCACCGTCGTGCTACAGATATATTATATTATAATACAAAACTTAATTAAATAATAATAAATGCCGGGCGCCCAAATAACATACTATCATACTAAAATAATTATAATAATTCACTTAAAACCATTGATATTGAATTTAATCGATAACACTGATTGTGTACAAAACAAACTACGATACCAGCTGCTGCATGCTTGTAACATCCACCGACGGCTGGATCCCCGCAGTGTGACCAACTGACTGATCACGATCAATTATTGGACCTGGACGATAGGTGACAGTGCCAGGTCAATGACACCGAAATCCACATACCTTTTACAGTTTTACGTACTTGTAAAAAAGACAAGAGACGATACGAAGACGACGAACTGACGACCCGCAACAACACACGATGACAACAACGTAGATGACGCAGATGACGGTTCACACGGCCAATAGCTGATAAGTATGCCCACGCACCACGTACGGCAGCGGCGATGTTCCGCGGAACGAGATGTCGAACACTTAAGGGTCCGCAAGCGTTGCAAAATATAAAAATGTCAACGACGCAAAATGGCACAAAAGGCCCACAGTGAGGAAACCAGGAACGCACACGCGACAAAACGCGAC